>ML408502.1:7500-18260 GCA_005239525.1 Nicotiana knightiana | reverse complement strand
TACCTGTTATATACATCGTTCCATGTTGTAGCGGGGAATTCTCTTAGACTCTCTTTAAGTCGCCTCGTGGATTCCGAGATTTTATCATTCGGGTTGCTTGCAAATGCCATGGCTGCCCAATTATCAGGCACCTTGGGTAACTGCATTCTTTCTCGTTGAAACCTGTCTACAAACTCACGGAGTAGTTCCGTGTCTCCTTGTTTTATTTTGAATATGTCTTCCATTCTCTTCTCAACTTTTTGTGCACCAGATTGTGCTCTTATAAACGAATCTGCAAGCTCAGCAAAAGAATCAATAGAATTCTCAGGGAGAAGAGAATACCAGGTTAAGGCCCATTTGGTAAGTGTTTCCCCAAATTTTTTGACAAGGACTGATTCAATCTCTTGTTTCGTTAAGTCGTTGCCTTTTACCCCAGTTGTGAAAGCAGTCACATGGTCGCGTGGGTCAGTTGTTCCATCATATTTGGGAACGTCAGGCATTTTAAACTTCTTGGGTATAGGCAAGGGTGCCGCACTTGGCTTCCAAGGTTGTTGAGAATATCTATCAACATCGATGCCTTTGATGATAGGTGGTACTCCAGGAATTTGTTCGATGCGATCGTTCTGCTCCTTCATCTGTTTCTGCATGGTTAGCAGTAAATTTTATAATTCTGAGTTATTAGATATACATGGTCTCGTTTCGAGAGATTCATTGNTAGGTAACGCTGCCGGTAACCCTCTCGCAAATTCTTGCAAAGCTTGGCTCACATACTCTGCAATCATTTGCTTTACACGATCTTGTTCCACAGTTTGATCATTATCACCATTGTTGTTATTGGATCTTTCTGGGGATTGTTCCCTCGAACCACGTGGGGTTCCTAAAGGCGATGGAACTCGGGTTCCACTCCTTTGCTGGTTGTTGTCGTTGGGGTTTGACATAATTCAGGGGATATCACTTGAAAAGTAAACAAAGATTATCAGATTCCCGGTAACGAAACCAATTTGTTTAACCAAAGAATTAGACCCTTTGACTAAAGCTTATTTTTAAGATGAATACAGGTTACTGATAATCAAGATAAATGGAGAAAATGAATAATAGAATATATTGCAGAAAAATAGAAGATCGAAGTTGATTGTATTCGAGAACCAGATGCCTTTACAAGCTGTATTCTCCTCCCTTATATAGGAGATTCTTATAACGTACGACTCTTGCTATGGTTCCTCATTAATGGCTAATTATGACATTAATGAGGCGTTACAAAGGATAATGGTAATTGGGTTCGGTTACATAACGTTCGAGTAATCAATTGTGGGTCCTTGAATCTGCCTGTAGCTTTGTCTAGATTCATTCTGACCGTGCCTCTCTCCCGTTTTGATCAAGTTGAGTTGTCCGTGGCTGATAAGTTCGTGGGTTTACTGAACCGTGCCTCTTTGTACCGTACCTCTTCAAAGAATCACATCCAGCTGTCGAGTTTTCCTGTATCCACGTGTCTGGCTGAGTTGTCAAAAGTTGGCTTACGTGTGAAACTTTTTTTTACCAATAGAATAATGACGCAACCACACCAAATCGGTCGTTACATAAAGTGGCATATTTCTTCGTTACGTAACGACGAATTTAACGATACAATACAATAAAATTTATGTAACAGCCAAAACAAACATCATATTTAAAGTAACAATACGATACAACACAATAGGTAACAACTATCCAAACAAGCTGTTAGTAGGCGTTTGGACATAAAAATTAGTATAATTTTTGAAAAAAAATTAGTATTTGGAGTTAAGTTGAAAAATGGTATTTGGAATTTGAAATTATATTTGGACATGCATTTCACTTGAAAAAAATATTGCATTTTTGTGAGTGAAAAAAAAAACCAAAAATTTTGAATTTTTTTTCAAAAACTTATAAATTTCATGGATAAACACATTTTTCAAAAGAATTTTTTTAAAAAAAAAATTTATTTTATGGACAAACGGGGGCTTAGTCATAAATACACTTATTATATTTCGAAATAGTTGTTAATACACTTACTATATTTTGAAATCTACACTTAACCCCCTTTATACGTTAGTTTGAATAATATTCTATCTCACAAGAGTGTTACGTATTAACTTTAAAAATCGAGAGGGATATATGTAACTATAAAGATTAAAAATAATTAAAGATATATGAAAATTCGAATGGAAAGTTTATTTATATTCAGTTTTTATGAGATGTACGAAAGAGACACAATATCTTTGTTAAAAATTAAAAATTATAATTCATCCCTTTGCTAAAAAAGAAAATATTAAACATTTTATAAAAGTATATTTTGTACTCTTAAATAGAAAATGGCCACAAACTAATTTGTAATCTACATCGAATACGTGGATTGTTTATTGCATTAAACATGTGAGCGGTTTATATTTTTAAAATATAATTTTTTTAATTAATATCATGAATTTTTCATTTTTTGTTTTAGTTTTTTGTTGTTTTGCTTCGTATTATTTAAATTCACTTAGTTACGTGAGAGTTCCTCAGATTTGTACTTTGTATATAAGGTTTTAAGTATTTGATTTTAAAAAATTTGGATAACTTATTATATATGTACAAGAGATGCAAGTGTTTGATCACAAAATATAGGAATATATCTACCATCATAGAGGCGTTTAGTGTAGTTTACATTTTTAATAAATTACTCTAGACGGAGGAAATAGTATGACCTTAACTATAAACGGAAGGGAAAATACTTATTTTGCATAGTTCAAAGGCAAATTTAAACTTCTTCCTTAAATGATAATCATTTAATTTAAAGCAAGTATTATTTTTTTTCATATTTATCCCAGCCTTAAATAATACCATATAAAGAAAATTAATAGACTTAAAGTGATAATATTTCAATAACTAACAGGACCAAATACTAAATAGTTCACAGCCTTAACAGAGAAATTCATATGGTCATGATGATCTAAAACAGAGCGGCCATTTCATTATGAGATAATTTCACAATTCATTCTCGTCATATTTTTCTTATAACATTCTATCGTCACGTAGTATGTTATTTATTTAATTAATTATGATGAAATTTTATCGTGATTCCTTCGACTTCAGGGAGCCATTGTTCTGGCTACGAATTCGGCGAATCCGGCAAATAATATCAGCAAATGATAAAACAAATTACATTTTTTTTTTGGTAATTTTTTTTTTAATCACCAAAAGTGAAGGCATTACAAAGCATAGCATAGCTACTCCCAACTAGCTGATTATGAGAAAATACAAATATCCCGACAGAATATACTATCCTAGCATACTAAACTATGCTAGAAGTACATCTTTTGTACTAAAGTCTTTACATTCCTAGTAGCTTTGAAATTACATATGCAAGCTATTTCTCTTGCCAAGCTTGTGTGATCCCTGAATGTCTCTTGAAATATTCTCTGATTTCTCTCCTTCCATAGAGCATGTGTGTACTCTGCATACATCATCTTGATCAGTTTTGATGTAGTCGATTTCCCTTTTGTGGGCTGGCAAATGAACTGCAGTGGTTGATCCCATATTGAATTGGCCATACACTGAAACTTAGCCCATTGACCCAGCCTGCACCATAATCTTCTAACATAGACACATTCAGCAAATAGGTGATTCCTTGTTTCTAGATTATTTTGACATAACACACAGGAATCATTCACCTTGTCCCCATTTTTTGAGTCTGTCCACAGTAAGTAATCTCCTTTGGCATTGCAACCACATTGTGGCAGAATTAGTACACATAAGATTTCTCTAGGTAGTTTTGGGCAGAGTTGGGATCAATTGATGATATATCTGTTTGATTATGCTTTTCTTGTCCTCTAAAGGTTTGTGCAGCTGACTTATGATCTCCCTTGCCTCCAATATCTTCCTCACCATCCAGCTTGCATTTGTAGGGATGGGCATAGAATTTATACACTGGTCTTTGATATACACACTATGAATCCACTTAATCCACAGTTTATCTTGCTTGTGAGATAGATCCCAGAAGGTCTTGGCAATGGCAACAGTATTCTAGATGTGCAGATTACACAGGTTGATTCCTCCTACTGTCTTAGGTAAGCACACTTTCTCCCAAGCAATGAGGGCCTTAATGTGATTTCATTGCAACCAGACCACATGTAGCTTCTACAGTGAGCCTCAATCAATTTAATCACTTTGACTGGTAATAGGAAAATTTGAGCCCAATATGACTTGATACCAAATAGGACAGTTTGTATTAATTGCACCCTTCCAGCATAAGACAGCTTTTTAGCAGTCCATGAGGTGATCTTTGCTATTATCTTGGTAATGAGAGGTTGCCATTGCACCATATTTAATTTTTTTGTGTCCAGAGGTACTCCAAGATATTTGAATGATAATTGACCTTGAGTATAACCCATAGTCTGTCAAACTGCATCTATGGTACACCTATCTATTCCACCACAATATATAGCACTTTTATTCAGATTTGCTTGTAAACCAGATGCTTTTGAAAAGGTAGTGAAGTAGTCCTGTAACCTCTGAGTTGAGTAGGTATCCCCTTTAGCAAGCAACAACAAATCATCAACATAACTTAAATGAGTTATGTGCAGCTTGCTGCACCTGGGATGATACTTGAATTTTTTGTCCAAGTGTAACTCATTAAGTAGTCTACTCAAATACTCCATAGCAATGGCAAATAAGAAATGAGATATGGGGTCTCCTTGCCTTAAGCCTTTTTTAGCAGCATTGAATGGCTCAAGGGATTCACTATTCATAAGAATGGTATAGTTCACTGTTTTCACACAAGCAATTATCCATTTGGTAAACTTTACTGGAAAATTCAAACCTTCCAAAACTTGTTCCAAATAACATCATTCTACAAAGTCGTATGCTTTTTGTAAGTCAATTTTGATCATGCATCTAGGAGAGATGTGCTTTCTACAGTATGACTTTACTAATTCATGAGCAAGGATGATGTTGTCCACAATTCTTCTCCCTGGTGTGAAACCTGCCTGAGCTTCAGAGATAATAGAACTCATTACCTTTTGTAATCTCCCAGCTAGAACTTTTGCAATTAACTTGTACATCATTGTACAACAGGCAATAGGTCGATAATCCTTCACAATATTTGTGTTTGGTATCTTTGGAAGTAGGGTCAGTGTTGTGCAGTTGATAGCTTTGAACATGATACCAATATTAAAAAATTCCTTAACAGATTCACATACCTCAGTTTTGATGATTGGCCAGGCTTGTTTGAAGAAATTAGCATTGTATCCATCTATCCCGGGAGCTTTGTGATCACCAATTGACTTAAGAGATTCACTAACTTCATAATTTGTTATATTGGCACATAATTCAGTCTGTTGGTAGTGAGACAATCGGGGTCCATTCCTCATCACCATGACGTTGACACCAGGAAGTGAAACAGTTGTTGATCCCATCAACGACTTATAAAAAACTGTAAACTCCTCCTTAATAGCTTTAGGATCCTTTAACTTCGTGCCTGATAAGGATGTGATCTCCATAATCTGCTTCTGTTGTTGTTTCTCTTTCATCACTGCTGTAAAGTACCTTGTGTTTGAATCTCCCAGCTTGATCCATGTAGCTCTAGATTTTTGTTGTGTCACACTTTCTTCTATCATAGACCATTTCTCCAATTGTTGTAAGCATTGTTTCTCCTGATCAACCAAGGAATCTGAATAATTCTGTTGCATTTCTTTCTGCAGCTCCATTAGTGTATCTCTGGCCTTTATAATCTTCTTATTAATCCCTTTAAACTCTTCATTTTCAGTTGTTTGAATGCTGGTTTCAAATGCTTCAAGTTAAGTCATACATTCTTCATCTTTCTTACTGTCTCCCTTCTCTCTCATCCATCTTTTACTATCTTTTTGAAACTTCTATGTTCAGTCCAAACATTGAAGAATCTAAAAGGTATTTTGATGTTGCTCTTTGCGTCTCTGAATGGTATCATTATGGGTACATGATCAGAAACAAATGGATCTCCAAACTCAGCAGTCAAATGTCCATATTGCACCATCCATTCATCATTTGCAATAGCCCTGTCAATTCTGCTACATACCCTGTCAGCACCCTGTTGCTTGTTTGTCCAAGTATAATATTCACCTCTCCAAGGAATTTCATTCAACAGTAAACTATTGCAACAATTAGAGAAATCCTGTAGTTCTGCCAGAGTAATTGGAGAACCTTGCCTATCTTGTGGATATAGTACAGCATTGAAATCACCACAGAGAAACCAAGGTTCTTTACTAGGAGCAATTTTCTGCATCCCATCCCATAGTGCTTTCCTCTGTTCAACTGTGTTATACCCATATATGACTATAAACAAGCATTTGATTCCATTCTGAAGACCGTCTACCTGAAAATGTATGAATTGAGCATCTTTTTGAACCATCTGGATGTCATACCATTTAAGATCCCAAGTAATCCAAATTCTGCCATTCCTTGCTTCCTTGTAGTTTGATAATCTTTCCCATTTAGGAGTAACTCTACCAGCAACATGTAATGCCTTATTTTGTTTAACTCTAGTTTCTATAATAGCAGCTAACTTTATATGATTCTATTTAAGGTACAGTTTTAGTTCCTTCTGCTTGTACCTCTTATTTATTCCCCTAATATTCCAAAAGAGTCAAGTCATTGTGATATTTTAGTGTTACCCCCTAAGCCAGGAGGTTTTGCTCTCACTATTCTCTGTTCCTCATCAGGTAGAACTTGGAAACCATTTTTTTTTGTGATATTCCCAGGATCGAAGTGAATTGGTACTGCTGTTGACTTAAAACCTGAACTTGATCCTCTTGTTCGAATCTGTGTCCAGTCTCCTTCAACATTTCCATCTGGTGCTTGTATAACACACTTCCCTTTGGTATTGTTATCCAGCTCTTCAATCTGTTCCAGCCTTGTTACTTCCTTTGTTTGCTGCTCTTTGTTTTTAGGAACCCATGTAAGAACTAATCTAGGTTTTTTGTTTTTTTGGTTATGCACTGGTTTCCCTATTTTCTTCTGCCTCACACAGTCATGCCCAATCTTTAAACATTCTAAACAGTATTCTGGTTTCCATTCAAATTCAACGGGCTGTTGAAACTGTCTACCATATGGGTCATTTATAGTAATTTCATTGGGAAGCTTCTTTGTTACATTTACCTCTATCAATATACGAGCATAGGAAACTCTAGTATGGTTAGCAGTACATTGATCTGCAAATAGAGGGTTACCTAGTACACTAGCCATCCTGCTCAGCGAGTTCATTCCCCAACAATTCATCGGAAGCTTTGGGAATTTTACCCATAGTGGAATCTCAGTTAAGAATTCAGCATTGAAATCAAATTCTGATGACCATTGTTTAAGGATCATAGGCTTACTATTAATGGTATACGGACCTCCATACAAAATTTCCCGCAAATCTTCTAGATTCAGAAATTTGACTACATAGTAGCCATCTTCATGCAAATACAAATCTGGATCAGCTACATTATTCCAGTGTTGCGCAATATATCGATGCATCTGGTTATAACCTGGTGTTTCACCTATTACGTAGACAATAAGAGCTTTCTTCCATTTTTCTGTTTCATTCTCTATCTCCTCTTTGTCTAAATTCACCACATATTGACCTTCTACTACTTCTGAAGCAATATAGGTTAAATTCATACCATTTTCTGCAGATCTGTTTCCAGCAAATAGCTTCACCCAAGGTTTTTCTATCAAATTCTCTTTCTCCTCTGCAATTGGTTCAATTCGAGTCTGGCTGGTCTCAATTGGAATTGCGCATGATCTGTTCTCGTGATTAGCCAATTTCTCCCCATTTGAGCTTCCTTGACTGATTGATGGACTTAGAATCAATTTCTTCGATGCTCCTGCCTGAGCGCTATTACTTCCCACTTCTAGAGAGCTATTCGTGAATGGTGGCCCAGTGGTGTCACAATCTTTTGAGAATTCCCACACTCAATTGTATCAGCTATGATTGTTGCACTTACAGAGTTTCGGATAGTAACTAACGGAGGATTTTTGAATGGTCGACCTCTCTTCTTAGCCATGGCTACCAAGGTCGGTGCAAGTTAGCATAACCTACGCCGAGAGCAAAGCTAGAGAGAGCATTTCAAGCTAGTAAAAAAACGAATTACATTGTTCATGAAATAATTTCTTGTTAAACTGATATTTGAAAATGAAAATTAATCAAAGTTACCCAGTACAAAAAAAAAAAAAAAAAAAAAAAAAAAAAAAAAAAAAAAAAAATTCAGAACGGATACCACTTTTCCCATCTCGAACTTCCATATGGTAAATAAAATTGAATTTTTTTATGAACACTACACCAAAGAATGAAATTTAGAACAACTTTTTACCAACAATACCTTTGACTAATTCAATAAGCGTATAATTTAATTTAATTTTTGCTATTCATAGACTTTTTATTAGTAAACTTTTCATATCTTATTGACATATTCTACGGTTAATATAATAACATTTAAATATAAATAATTTGGCAACAAATTTTTACCACGACCATAATATTGTTGTCTACTTTCACTAAATGGCAACAACTTAATTCATTTATTATTATGAAACACATGTTAGATGTTTGTTATCATATTTCACGAGGAATATAAGAAATTGTAAAATATAAAGAGAATTGGTAGCAATAAACATTTATTGTTGGTAATTGTCTCAATTACTTGGTGAGTTGTGGCCTAAAATTTAGTAAATTATTTTTCAATTTTCCGCGATAAGCAAACACTATAAAAAAAAAACGTCTTTCAATTATTTTCTTTGAATCCTTAGGATGCTAGTTTAGTTTATATTTTCTCTTTTTAACTTGTTCCTTATTTTTTATCTTTTTAATTATTAATCCACATTTAACATTCAGATCAAACCAATAAATGTGTATGCTATATGTTTCAAAAATATATTTTTATCACTTAGTCATTGTTAACTAATGCATACTTTCAGACAATGATGTACTTAGTAAAGAATTTAACTTATACACAAAAATAATATTCGAAGTTAGATATTCAAATTCCATTCGACAAAAATAATGACTGCATATAGACGTTTTTCCAAGTTAAACCGTATGTACAAAAAATATTTGAAAGTGTAAGCAAAATAGTTTCATTCTCTCTCCAAACTTTTATTCCCTTTTAAGAAATGCAAGGTATCATATTTATTCTTTTTTTTCTTCATTCAATAAAACTTAAATTACGATATATTTCTTTAATCCAAATATATCCTTAATATAGTTGGTTATTAGTTATATCAATATTTGGCTAAAATACAAGAACATTGATTAACCCATAATTAGGTAAGAAGTTAAAAATCTTAAAAAGAAAGTTTCAGAAGCAGTCATATTTTCTATTAATACCAATCAAGTCTTTAAATATTCATTAATACCTAGTAAATAGTTATGATGGGTAAAAAAGGTCGGCGCGAAAACTAACAAACCAACTATTGTAGAGCTAATGCTACTTGTAGTTTTTTTTTAATGCTTTTTTGTAGTTATTTTGTGACAATTTTGTTTATAATCAGACAATTCAGATTCTACATTTTCTAAAAATTATTCTCAATAACTCAGATATTTTGTTTCACTATACTAATATGAAAACAATTAAAATGCTTTTGCATCCAATAGGATTGCTTCATTATAAGACAATTACAAGGTATGATTTCTGAAATGACCAAAATGCTCTTAAAACAGATTTCATTAATCACAAGCACACACATATATTCAATGACATTTATATTAGTAGAAACATAATCCTTTCAATACAAGAAATCTATAACATCTGCAACTACTTGAACAAAATATGCATATTCCTTACTCCTACCTGTTAAATTGTATGAGGGGCAGTTCACACAAGCATCTGTGCAACTTGAAACATTCAAACCAGACAATGCAATGGCAAAAGATGCATCATGATATCTGTTCAAGCTCATATCTTGGATGCAATCTAGGATAAAATAATTTATAATAAAATTATATTCTTGATAGCAAACTTGAAGGCATTGTTGAGAAGTTGGATCTTCTGGTTTTATAATCAACTGTTGTTTGATAAAAACAATATTGTGTGTGGCTCTGTACAATGCCAGTTGAATCATGATAAGTGCCATACCCTTGGCATCTGCGGTAGAGCTACTAGGGTCTGATCTGAGAGCATTGGCGCAAAGATCATAATCTTCTGTTGTCTTACAAACAACATCTATGTCATCTGCTGATGTGTCGAGGAAATTGAAGAAAATGAGAAAAATCACTCTCCATGCTGCGTAGTTCATTTTTCTGCAATCCTTTTTTTTTTTTTAATAATTATTTTGTATGTGCTCTCCTCACACCTTATTTGCACTACAAGTAGAAGTTTTTAACTAGCAGTAGTATATTTATAGGAGAAAAACCACACAATATTTACAGAATCTGCCTTCTTTACTGAAAAGTTCAAGAATTGTAAATTTCCTATAACTCATTATTCCTACAATCCTCCCTTATTATTATTATTATTATTATTATTATTATTATTATTATTATTATTATTATTATTATTATTATTATTATTATTATTATTATTATTATTATTATTATTATTATTATTATTATTATTATTATTATTATTATTATTATTATTATTATTATTATTATTATTATTATTATTATTATTATTATTATTATTATTATTATTATTATTATTATTATTATTATTATTATTATTATTATTATTATTATTATTATTATTATTATTATTATTATTATTATTATTATTATTATTATTATTATTATTATTATTATTATTATTATTATTATTATTATTATTATTATT
>ML408502.1:0-5000 GCA_005239525.1 Nicotiana knightiana | reverse complement strand
TGACTTTGGTCAATAATTTGAGTAAACGGATCCGAACCCGTGTTTCGACAGTCCCGGGAGGTCTGTAATAAAATATGAGATTTGGGCGTATGCCCGAAATCGAATTCCGAGGTCCCTAGCTCGAGAAATAATTTTTTGATGAAAATTGTTAAACGGAAATTTAAAGGAATGAAAGAAATTAATTAATATTTGAACTCGTTGGTATTGGGCCCATGTTTTGATTCCGGTACAAGTCTATTATAAATATATGTCATGTCTGTGAAATTTGGTAGAAATCGAAGTTTATTTGACGTGATTCGGACGTCCGGTTGAGAAGATAGTAATTTTGAAGTGTTCTTGAGAAATTCATGAGTTTTGATGTTAAATCTCTAGTTTTAGGTATTATTTTGATGATTTGATCGCACGAGCAAGTCCGTAGGATATTTTTGGCCTTGTGTTCATGTTCGGTTTGGAGCCCCGAGGGTTCGGGAACCATCCGGGCGATGCGCGAGTTGAGTTAACTCTCAACAAGGGCTGCTGGTGCACCAGCTCTGGTGTGCCCGCACCTGCGAGCCTTGAGTCGCAGGTGCGAGCTCGCAGGTGAGGCCAAGCTTGGGTTCCCCTACTTCCGCAGATGCGGACTCCTCATCGTAGGAGCGGGACCGCAGAAGCGAAAACCTGTTCGCAGATGCGGCCCCAAGGGCCCGATCCCTTTTCCGCAGATGCGGACTTCTTCCGCAAAAGCGGAACATTTTTCGTAGGTGCGACCCCAGTGGCCCAACTCCTTTTTCGCAGAAGCGGAATCTCTCCCGCACGTGCGCAAGTGCAGATGCGGCCCAAGCACCGCATATGCGAGGGTCGGGCAGTTAGTTCATGTTAATTAGAACTCCAGCCCTTTTCTTCTTATTTTCAAAAGGGTGGAAGACATAGGGTGATTTTTCAAGGCTTTTTCTTCCAAAATCATAGGTAAGTGTTCATTAACTACTTCCTTCCAATTACCCATTATTTTTCATCAATTTACAACTAAAAATCTAGGGTTTTCATGGTAGAAATTGGGAGTTTGGGTAGAATTAGGGAATTTTGCATACTTAAAATTTAGACCTCGAATTGAGGTCGGATTTTGAAACTAACTGCATATCTGGGCTTGGGGGTGAACGGGTAAACAAATTTTGGTCCGAACCTCGAGTTTGGACCAAGCGGGCCCGGGGTCGGTTTTTAACTTTTTTGGGAAAAACTTAGGAAAATCATGATTATGCTTTAAGTTAATTCCTTTAGCAATAATTAATGATATGGAACTAATTATGATTAGATACGAGTGGCTTGGAGGTGAATTCTAAAGTAAAACTGGTACTTGAGCAGTGAGTGGCCTGCGAAATAGAGGTAAGTGTGGTGTCTAACCTTAGCTTGAGGGAATAGGTATTGAGTGACTATTTGCTACTTGTTTTGTTGTTAAATACAATGTATAGGTGAAGTGACGAGTACCTATACGTTGTGGTCGATTCATAACATGCGAGTGAAAGTTAATTCTTGTTATTCTTGATGTCTTAAAGCCTATTATCTATGATTATTGTTGTTGGTGAAATGTTAGAAGATTTGTATCCGGTTCCATCAAGATGGCTAATATTGTAAATATTGAGTTGACATTGAAATGTTAAATGGTGATAGAAACTATGATGAAATACCGATTTCTTGTGAAATTCCTCTTTATATGTTGTTAATGATTCTGTGACTGGTAAGGAAAAGTGTAAAGCACGAAGGGTGATGTCGTGTATAATTTATTGAAAAGGTGAGAAAGAGTGTAAAGCACGAAGGGTGATCCCGTGCATAATTTATTTAAATTTTGAGGAAGATTGTAAAGCACAAAGGGTGATGTCGTGCATAATTTATCTATATTGTGAGGTGCGAGTAAAAGCACGAAGGGTGATGCCGTGCATTCTTATTTATAATCTGGTGAGGATGAGAGTAAAAGCACGAAGGGTGATGCCGTGCATTCTAATTATTATTTGGTGAGGCTGAGAGTAGAAGCACGAAGGGTGATGCCGTGCAAGTTTCCTTTCTATTTTAATTGCTTAAATATTGTTGTTGATCACTGTTTGTTTCTGTCTTATTGTTTTCTCACTTCTTATGTTAAATTCCCCACTGTATTCTCCCTTCCCATTATTTGTTTTTTACTTTCCTTTATTTGTTGTTATTTCTACTAGCATGATTATACATGTCCAGGTTTTTATGTGGTATCTTGTCCTAGCCTCGTCACTACTTCGCCGAGGTTAGGCTCGACACCTACTAGTACATGAAGTCGGTTGTACTGATACTGCACTCTGCACTTCTTGTGCAGATCCAGGTTTAGGTTCGAGCTGAGTGCGGGTTGTAGCAGACTATTCGCACGGAGACACGAGGTAGATCTGCCGACATCTGCAGATTCCTGGAGTCTCTTCCTTATTATTCAGTTGTTGTTTTATTTAGTTCGAAACAAATATAAATTTTCTTTCAGCCAAATACTTGTAGTAAATTCTTAGTAGTTCGTGAATTGTGACTCCAAATCCTGGGTAGCTAGACATTAGTATCAGTTTTCGCAGTATCGTTTTACTAGTTCATTTATTATTTTGGTATCGTATATTGGATGGTAGTAACATTTCTTATATGTTTTTAATTGTTTCAATGTCGTAACCCTCTAATGTTGTCTTGCCTAACAAGTATAGCGCTAGGCGCAATCACGGTCCCGGCGGTGGGAAATTGGGTCGTGACAAGTTGGTATCAGAGTACTAGGTTGCCTATGTCTCACAATTCATGGACAAGCTTAATAGAGTTTGAGGGATCGGTATAGAGACGTTTGTAATTACCTTCCAGAGGCTATAAAGTTAGGAACAAGTTCACTTTTATTCAAGTTTCTCATGCGATTCTTGTTATCCCAACACTAATTAAACTCTTCTATTCTTATTCTCTCGAGATGGCGTGAACACGTACCTCTTCTTCTGCTGACCAACAACTGAATCCTCCAACAACATTAGCTCCTTCAAGGGGTAGAGGCCGAGGTCGTGTCAGAGGCCGAGGCAGGGGCAGGACTCAGCCTAATGCTCAGGCAGCAGCTCCAGCTACGGAGCCCCAGATAGAACTTGATGAGGGGGCTCCAACTTAGACCATTCCGGCGGAACCAGCTCAGGTCCTAAAGGGGTTTATTGCTACCCCAGTGCATCAGGATGCCTTGGTCCGATTAGTAGGCTTTATGGAGAGTGTATCCCAGAACGGTGCACTCCCCGGGGCCGCAACCGTATCTTAGGTTAGAGAAAGAGTCCAGACTCCTGTTACCCACACTCCAGAGCAGATTACTCCTCAGCTTCAGACCCCAGAAGCCCATCCAGTTGGGGTAGTTCAGCCAGTTGCTGCAGCACCGCTTGTTGATGGGACAATTATGTCCTCCGTGCTTTGTGGAGATTGGACAGGTTTATCAAGCTTTTCCCTGTTCATTTCAGTGGTGCCACTTCAGAGGACCCCCAGGAATACCTTGATAGCTGTCATGAGGTTCTTCAGAACATGGGTATCTTGGGGTCGACTTTGCTGCTTTCCAGATGACCGGTTCTACCAAGAAATGGTAGAGGGATTATCTATTGACTAGATGTTGGTAGTAAACGCCCATGCAAGTATACGTGATCGTAGCAAGTAATATAATGTTAAATCGAATGTCGAACCCACAAGGACTTGCGTAAACTACTTGCTAAATCACTCTAATTGTTATCTAATCAAGCCAAAATAAAATCAAAGATGCAACTATTTTATACTAAGATTCTATGAAATAATTAATTATCAAGTGACAAAAATATTGTTATGTATTCAGTAGAGACAAATATTCCAGGGTTGTGATCTATTCACCACTCGTATTGCATTCTAATTAACTCTCCCTTTCATATAATTCACTCATGGTTGCTAATTAATCGATAAACGCTCTCATAGCCTTCTCCCGAAGCACTACTCGCCTATTCTCAATAGATTAACGCCTATATTCCTATGAAATTAATCTATTAGAACGCACTAAGATTACGATGTTTAATTAAGCACGGTGACTAGGTATATTCCTATCCTAACCACAAATCCGCTCCCCTGAAGGGTTAAGATCGCGCTCTCTTCAATTCTTCTCTAATCTATATACGGCTTTCCCAAGCATAACATAGATAGTATATAGAACCTAACTGCTGGCCAGACAATTAAGCAATTAAACACAGAATTGAAGAAACAACCATATATTGAGTGAACTATATTCAAGGTTAAATTAATGTCGAATAACAATATCCATGGCTAAACCACAACCCCAGAACAATGGGTGTTTATCCACTCATGCTATAATCACACAATTGCATAAGTGTTGCATGAATTGAAAATACTAAAATAAGATGAAGAAAACTTATAATCCTTGCTCCTTCAATGATCTTGTGTGTATTTGCTCTCCAAAAATGCTTCTCCCCCAGAAAGATGTGATCTTGGGTCTATTTATATGGTTGGGATAAGACTTACATTCTAATTGGGAAACACTTAAAAACCTTTAAAACTCGGAGTTCACTAGAGCAGGTACCCAGGCGTTAGCAGGCTAAGGCCTGGCTAACGCTAGGGTAGGGCTGGCGTTAGCAGTCTAAGGCCTGGCTAACGCCATGGTAGGGATGGCCTTAGCAGGCTAAGGCCTGGCTAACACCAGGGTAGGGCTGGCCTTAGCAGGCTAACGCCTGGCTAATGCCAGGTCTTGCCCTGGGTCAGTCCATTTCACCTCTTGAGCGTATTTTCGACGTTTATGCTCCCATTTAGCTCGGCTTCCGTTTCCAATTCACCTACACATAAAATAAACCCCATTAGGCACATACGACGTGTATTTTTATCATTAAAGCACATAAAATGCAAGGTATATAATGCTTAAAATCATGAATTCTCGCCACGCATCAACACCCCACACTTAGACTCTTGCTCGTTCTCGTGCAATATCCTTTAACACGTACATATTTCATTATCAAGGAGTATTTTACATTTTTAATCACACA
>MDKJ01176282.1:0-29500 GCA_005239525.1 Nicotiana knightiana | reverse complement strand
AAGAGTAAGATAAAAATTTAACATATTAAGATTAGATATAACCTTAATATTTATATCAAAAAATAGTATAGAATTTGGGTGTGGTCAAAAAATAGTTGTTCACATATATAATTATGTAGGGTGGGCATGTATGTCACGACCCAAAACTCACTATAGGTCGTGATGGTGCCCAACGTCACCGTTAGGCAAGCCAACGGTGAACTAACAACAATTATTTATTTTATTATTTTTGAAATCATAAATCTTGTTAAGTGGAGATATAATGCGCTAAAGTCGTAGATAAATACAATTTAAATGATATACAAGTGAAAGTGTAGCAAGGTTAAGCAAACCATAAACAAATTGTAGAACATCTCAAAATTCAGTGTCAGAAGTGCATGAGTATTTACTAGGGAGTGCAATAATGATGCAACATATGTCTGGAATGTAAATAGACAGAATAATGTAAATAGTACGATCGAGACTCTGTGGGCTGCGATATGTAGTCTACAATACAGCTCACTATAAAGTCTCCTCAGCAGTTGCGCCTACGTGCCTAGATGACCGCCAATTGAATCTGTCAGATCCTGCACATTTAGTGCAGAAGTGCAGCATGAGTACGTAAATCAACGCGTACCTAGTAAGTATCTAGCCTAACCTCGGAGAAGTAGTGACCAGGGGTCAACGTCGACACTTACTAGAGGTCCAATAAAGCAATATGATAAATTATAAGCAAATGTGAAGCGCTACAATAATAATGGAGTAAAACTGTAAGTTACATAATCTTCCTAAAATTTCTCAATCTCGTAACCTATCTCAACAACTCGGAAAACCAATATAAAATGGATAGTGAATACAATATAAAATGCCAGGCATCGGTGGAAGGATAATCTCGTGAATATTTAGACTGCTAGCGATATAACGCACGATTATGCCGAGGTCATACGGCCCGATCTAGAATAATGTGTACACTGTCGAGGGTAGACCGACACGAACCATAAATGCATCTATTATACTGCCGAGGCGTTCGGCCTGCTTCACAAGAAAGGAAGGAACTCATCGAATTACGAGATACATGCTTATAATACAGTACATGAGAATAAAGTGAATATAACCTTTACCATTTCTCAAATAACTTGCCAACAACTATTACATGATAAAGTCCTAAGTCTATCCGGACATAAACATGATTTAGCTACGTACGAACTCTTGTCACCCCTTGCGTACGTAGAACCCACAACTAGTAGAACATAACAATTACATCACTTAGGGGATAGTTTTCCTCTCACAAGATTAGACATGAGACTTACCTCACTCCGAAGTTCCATAACCGGCTCCCACACCTCTCTAACACTTCGAATCAATGCCCATCGATCCAAAACCAGTCAAATCATGAGCAAATCAATCAAAATATACTCCAATGCGTATAATTTAACAATTTATAATAATTCTCAACTCCGTCCAAAAAAGTCAACAAAGTCAACCCTCGGGCCCATGTGCCCGGATTTTGAAAATTTTCGAAGATAAACATTATCCATAGCACCACGAACTCAAATATATAATTTATTCCCAATTTCATGTCCAATTTTGTGGTGAAAATCCAAAAATACAAAATTCTAGGTTTCCTCTTAAAATCCCACAATTTACATAATTTTTCATGTTAAATCCTTATGAAATTCATGTATTTATCTTACCACAAGTGAGAAATCACTTAGCTTGTGTTGCTCGATGAAAATCTCCTCAAAATAGCTCCCCAAATTTGGTCACCCAAGTGAAAAATGAGAGAAAAGTGAGCCAACTCCCGAATTAAAAAGGGACACTGCCCAGACGACCCTTCTTCGCGAAAAGGTCACTGCCCTCGCGTTCGTGAAGCTCAACAAACTCAGGACCAAAATCTCTTCTTCGTGAGCGCGAAGACCGAAGCACCCACTAGACCAGCTCCTTTATCGCAAATGCGAACATCCATCGCAAACACGAAGCGTTTCCCCCAACCCATCGTGAACGCGTGACAACAATCGTAAATGGGAAAGCGGCCAAAAATCCTTCTTTGCGAACGGGTAAATCTTTTTGTGTTTGCGAAGAACAGAACCAGACACCAGCAAGTACCACAAGCAAATCCTCCAAACTTGGTCCGAAACCATCGTGAAACACACCCGAGGCCCCCCGAAACCCCGTCCAATCACACTAACCACTCCCAAAATATCACACGAACTTACCCGAGACCTCAAATCATTCCAAACATCATCCAAACTAATAATCGAAGATCAAAACCTCCTTTCAACTTTCAAATATTCAAACTTCGACGAACGCATTTGATTCATGCTTAAACATGCCAGAATGACGCTAAACTTTGCACACAAGTTACAAATCACGATACGAACCTATTCCAAGGCTTGGAATCCCAAATAGACATCGATAACACCAAAGTCCAATTCAAACCAACTTAAGTAATTCTTAAACTTTCAAAATACCAAATTTCCATAATAAGAGCTGAGATGCACCCGGACCACACAATACCAACTCGAACAACGCCCGCGTTTGAAGTCATCATACAAACCTATTGTAACCTTCAAATCCCATTTTGGGGTCGTTTAGTCAAAAGTCAAACCTTAGTCAACTCGTCCAACTTTAAGCTTTTGAAATGAGAATTTTACATCCGAATCAATTTCGAACTTACCAAAATTCAATTTCGATCACACGTACAAGTCATAAAACATGAAGTGAAGCTAATCATGACCTCAAACCGCCGAACGACGCACTATAAATCAAAACAACCGGTCGGCTCCAACTATCTTCAATCAACAACTTTATTCACTAGTTCATGTCTAGTACATCCATTTAACTTAATCAACATCAAGATAATATTAAGCACATGCAATAACAAAGAAAAAATACATCCTACAGTAGCTTCAAGTCGAAATCCAAGTTATATTTAGCTTACAACAGCCCGCAACGGCAATACAACATCATAGAAGTGACTTAAGCTAATCCAAGTATTATTTTGCAGTTTGTCATCCTAACAACTTAAACAACATACAAGCAAGCTTAAGAAATATTAGTAGTTTGTTATACTCACCTTATCCAGTAGCAAAAACTTGAAATTTAAGCCAAATACAGTCCACAACCATCCTCAATGAAAACACAACCTCAAAGAGGTGTTGTTCTTCAGTAGAACTAACTTTTCATATTGAAATACGGTGTAATCCATTTGAAAGACTTGAAATAACCTAGGGTTGGTATCAAAACCTTGGGAGATTATTTTACAGAACTTAAACCACTTAAAACAACCTCCCACACGAGCTGGAATCACCCAAAAATCAGCAACAACAAGAAGAACAAGAAACTTAATAGTGCGACGGGATTCTCAACACTTGATTTGTGTCGTTTGCGCTTTGTTTGAGTCTTGGATCATGAGAGAACCGTGAGAGAGTGTTTTTAGGTGTCTAGGGTCTGAACATACTGAAAAAGAATGAGTTAAAACGGTGTTGAGGCGTCTTATATATATCAATATATTCCAACCGCCATTGTGGGTCCCATAGAGAGCTGCTTGGTGTAGTCTCACAAAAATGCGAATATCTCTCGACTCCGATGTCTTATCGACAAAAAGTTTAATGCGATAAAAACTAGAATCATAGATATTCAATTTGGTATGTAGATCATCCAATAACTCCAATTATATTAGGAGAAAAGCTCAGTTACATTTGACCTAATTTTCAACATGTTATGAATGTAACTCGTGATGACCTTTGCCAACTTTTGTTCCACAACTTTCTTGACTTCAAAAAGTAACACATGACTATCATACGACTAAAATAAATCATAACATAACCTTCTTATCATGTTAAGAACCCTAGTCTCACCCCAAAAGTTCATGTTATAACATTCCAAACGTGTCAACTTTTGACGAAACTTATTTTCTTCAAGTCGTTTAGAATCTAAGCTTTCCAACCCTCCTGGTAATTGTTATTCACGATATTAAATATTTGTAACCTCAAAGGTAACATTATTAACTTACTTTATATAATTTCAAAGATGATCTCATTTCTGAGCTTAAATCAATTGACTTACGACGTACTCTCACGTACGAAAATATGGGGTGTAACATCATTCCCCCATTTGAAACATTCATCCTCGAATGTTGGCTGATGCACTTATCGGTGTCTTAAACAATAGCCTTTACGAATGATTTAATATTGTATTTTCCATATAGGGAGCTATTCGGTGAACAAATCCAAAGGCTAGGGCATTCCCCCCTTTAGGCCTCTTTATCACACCACGACTTGTGGTCGAAATTCTTCCAATCTCGTAACTGTTTCTACCTTATTTCATGCAGCCTGTACAATTCTGACCGTGTATGTGCACCTATGCAACTCTTCTCTCCTTTTTCCTCCAGCGTTTAGCTAATCTCTAGGCCTCACTTTTGAAACACATACAGAACTTGACAAGCTATCTCTCTGGGCATCTATAGGTGCACTAAAGTTCTTCACTCGGTACTTTGTCGAACTTACAACTATTGATATATCTTGTTTCATAGCCTATGGTATCTATCCTTATGTCTTTACTACATGTAGGTGGGTTATACTATACCATAACACTTACTTCAGTTTATCATTAACGAGATTTGCAACCCAACTATAGGTTACGTTGTCGTTGCTTATCCTATATGTATAAATCCAAGTCTTTAATGCTTCCTCATTACTTTTCATCTTAAGAATGACAACCTAATCTCATCTCATACTTTGGAACTTTTATCCATCCATTGTTGATTCACCTTAATGTTGATCCATAATCTACTACTGATAACTTGAAACCTCTCATGTAATATATCGTCACTAGGGCTCGCGTCGCATTGGGGGACATTTGAAGTGATTTTCTTGATCCACCTAGGGACGATACTATACTTCAAAAATTGTATTTCATAGCATCATAACGTGATTCATCTTATGGGGGTATTTTAATCCCGTGCGGTTCATGAAATCCCTTTTCTCAAAATCATTACTCAATCAAAGGTCTAAACGTCATCCTCTTATCATTTATCATAATTACACCCTTACTTTACTACCATGGCAACATTCCATCTCTTCTAAATACTCTTAGTTTTAAACTCCTTTGAGTTCATTCAGGCTATACTGAGCTTTCTATAACTTATAGAAACCATAAGCTCTCTTGTTTTGATGGGTTTAATCCCAAGGCCTTACCTATTCTTGTCACCTTCTCACTCACCTTTTCTTATCCTTACTCATATCTACCTAAAACCTTTTCGCTCTACCATTCTTTAGCTTGCGACCTACGCATATCTATTTATATTATTCACAACCTTCCTTTTAACATGCTAGCACCGTAGATTTCCTTTCATGCCTTCTCAGTTGTCTTTAAATGTAAGAATTACTTTTCCTAGTCGTTATGCCACTTGTTGACTTGGCTTATCTTAGTGCCCACGAATACTGTAATTCCATGTAACTCATATGATCTCAATTATCAGCTTTTGATTTTTCTTCTTCTTCCCCTTCATTAGCCACGATAGGTGCCACTTTCTTATGGGGTGCATACAATGTTGTAGTGAGACTATTGTTACAAGATCATTTCCTCTTTAGGTCACTATGTGTCACGACCCAAATTTTCCTCCATTGGGTATCGTGATGGCACCTAATCTTAGGGACTAGGTAAGCCTAATATTCCCACTGAACAACAACAATAATAAAGGAATTATAACAGTCTCGATATAGAAATCTTGATAGAGTTTACAATTTCCCAAAACCTGGTAAATACAAGTCATAAGCTCTATGACATCTTTTAACCGAATCTAAATACAACTGTCTAGAAACAATAAGTACAGTTGACATAAACAGGAAGGTGAATCCGAAGCCTGTGAACGCAGCATCAGGTTTACCTTGAGTCTCCACATCAATGATCCACGCAGTTAACAACAACAATTACCTGGATTTGCACAAAAAAAATGCACAGAAGTGTAGTATGAGCACACCACAGCGGTGCCCAGTAACTATCAAGACTAACATCGGTGAAGTAGTGACGAGGACTAGTCAAGACACCACTGGTCTAATAAGTAAATGACATAAATGAATCAATGACCGAAACATAATGTCTATCTAAAGATTTTTTTCCGATATAATTAACGATACGATCGAGTGATACGAAAGAAAACTCAATAATTACGATCAACGGACAGCATAATAGAAATACACAAAGAGAATGGAAAGAATGCAAGCCAAATGTCGAGAATCACAACCCAATAAAACACTAGCAACTCAGCAATGCATCAATTTATTCTGCCTTAGCCAATAAACTCAATAAAGCTGGTCAAACCTTCGAGTGAAAACCTTTAAATCGTGAGTTTATTTCGAAAGCTTTAAAGATATAATCATTTCGGAATAGAAAAATTTCTTCTTTGAAACATACTTTCTCTGAATGTATATTTATAAAGAGAAATCTTTACAACTTAGTCCCTTCAAAATACATGGTGTTCAAATATACTTTCCCAAATACTGCTCTTTCAAATATCATTTTTTCTGCACGACAAATACTTTTCAAATATACTTTTGAAATAGAAGTCCTTCTGACATAACTTTTCCTGGAGAAAATTGCTTTTCAGCTATACTTTTTAATATATATCTTTAGATCCAAATCTGCTCAATGATAAAACCACCGGAACTCAGTCCGTAACTCAGCATTTGTCATGCAATGCAGTACAGGGGGAAATCTCTCGGAATCTCGTCCGTAGTCCCAATTTAAATATCCGATGCAGTATAGGGGGAAAGCTCCCGGATCTCCGTCCGTAGTCTCAATTTAAATATGCAATGTAGTACAGGGGGAAAGCTTCTGGATCTCTGTCTGTAGTCCCATTTAAATATGCAATGCAGTACAGGGGGAAAGCTCCCGGATCTTGGTTCGTAGTCCCAATTTAAATATGCAATGCAGTACATAGGGAAAGCTCTCGGATCTTGGTCTGTAGTCCCAATTTAAATATGCAATGCAACCACTGAGGAAAACAACCAGAATGCGACATAAACAACATACATTGCCACAACAGGCGCAAAACCAAACTAGACCGAATGCAAAGTGCGATGAGCAAATCAATACAAAGACTTAAATCACAAAAATGGTAAAAACTCACTCATAAGATGTAGCCACTGAAAGGAATGCCAAGCACAAAGAGAAACAGCATAAGGAGGGGAAAACAAGACAAATATAGCAACGATTCTATATATTCAAGTTCGCAACCAAGAAACCAAATAATCCCGGCAAGGGAATCAGCTATAACCAATCTCACTTAGACAATTAGCTTCACCGAATAAACTCAGCTTGAACAAATGCTCAGTAAATAGGCAGCATCAAAGAAATACCATCAACATGGGCGGTCATCAATTAAACCTAAGTAGTACTTAAGGGAAAATCATTTAAATCACAATGTACGACTCATGGTCATGCTTGACACCAACGTATAGATATTCCGATTACTTGTTAGAAAATTATAGGGCGGGATTATACTAGTTTTAGTCACATAGGCAGTGTATGAAGAAAAATATAGTATAACGGTAGCAAAGACAAAGTCTTCATTTAAGTCAATTAAGATCAAATAAGAAACAAGGAATGCTAGGTAAGTACTTCTAATTTGAGCAGGAAGAGGTGAAACTAGAAATTAGGAATTCAGATATAACAATTTCAATTCATACACGGGGAACATAAGGACCTAAAATCCCTAAAGGGCAATCTATTTGCAAATAAGTCCGAGTACGCACTCGTCACCTCGCATACGCGGACTACAATTGATATAGAAGACTCAATACTAAGGGTAGTTCCCCCACACAAGGTTAGGCAAGATACTTACCTCAAAGACGACAATTCGGTACTCAAAAATAGGCTCCTCGGGCGGGAAGGCCTCCGGACGACTCAAATCAACTAAAACAACTTCAAAATGCATATAAAACGTATAAGGAACTATTCCGAATAATAAAGTCTCAATCTTTACAATATTATAAAAACTGACCCAAAACTCGGCCCCCGAGTCCGTACCTCGGAACCCGACAAATTTTACAATTTCCGATTGCCCATTCCGGTACGAGTTCACCCATACTAAATTTATCCAATTCCGATAACATTTGGTCTTTCAAATCATGATTTTTCATTTTAAAAATTTTCTTTTAAAAACCCAACCCACATTTTCCCTAACTAAAAACACAATTTAAATGATAAAAACAAAGACTAATTCATGGAATAGATATAATTCTAGATGAAGAACACTTACCCACTCGATTAGCTCGAAAATCCCCAAAAATCGCTCCCAAATACTAAGCCCAAAGCTCAAAATGTGAAGAAAATGGCTAACCCTCGTTTATAAGAATCTACCCAGGACCTCCGCACCTGCGACCACTTAACCGCACCTACGCAATCGCACGTGCGAAACACAACCTGCGCCCCTGAATCGCCTCTGTGGAGATCGCACCAGCGCCCCAAAGTTCCGCACCTGTGGAGGTTGCCCAGTCCGCTTATACTCGCACCTGCATGCTATTTACCACACCTGCGAAGCTTGCACCTGCGGTCCCCTATCCGCAGTTGCGACCATACCAGAACAGCAGCACCAACTGCATTTCCAAACTTCAAGCCTTCCGATAACTGTCCTAAACCATCCCGAGCCCCTCAAGACCTCAACCAATTACACCAATAGGTCACATACCAACTCATGAACTTAGTCGAACTTTTGGAACACCCAAAACAACATTGAAACACCGAATAAATCTCGGATTCAAGCCTACAATTTCTAAACTTTAAAAATACGCCAACGATGCCAAAACCAACCCAAACCACATCTGAATGACCTGAAATTTTGTGCACACATCACACATGATGCTACAAACCTATTACAACTTCCGGAATTCCATTCTGACCCCGATATTAAAATTTCACCCATCAGTCAAAATCGCTGAAATCCTAACTTTCACTGAATTACCTCAATTTACTCTACGGACCTCCAAAACCAATTCCGGACGCGCGCCTAAGTCCAAAATCATATTACGAATATGTTGGAAGCACCCAAAACTCATTCCGAGGCCGTTTACAAAAAGTCAAACCTCCAGTCAACTTCCATCATTTAAGCTTCAAAATTTGAAAATTCTCTCCCAATCTGACTCCGGATCATCCGGTAACTGAATCCAACCACGCACGCAGGTCGATATACATAATGTGAAGTTGTTCAAAACCTTACGCCACCGAACGAGTTTAAAATCTCAAAACAACTGATCAGGTCGTTACACTATACTTAGGTGGAAACCTTCTTCCTTATTTCCTAAGCAAGGCTTTCATTGTAGTACTTAGGTAAGAACTTCTGACTCTTGTAAAGCTGCAAGCTTATTACATTGTTTACCTGGTGGAATTTTTTATGTTCTTACTCACCTATTATTATCCGTAGTTACTTACATTCGCACCCTTGTGCTCGTAGGGTTGCTTATGAAGTGAAATTTGACTATCTCCCTAGTGGAACTTTCTTTTATTTTTGTAACACTTATATTGTACCTTTAACTACCCAAACTCCTATCTGAATATTACTCAAGGATCACAATGGCATCATATCTGCGAGACTGAATTCCCTATGTTGGGTTTCACTACATTTATCTTGCACGATCTGTTGATTTATCTATGACCTCTTACCTAGATATAACTAGGCTCTTCCTGAATAAACTATAGACTACTCGTTCGTCCATTATCATATTTATATTATGCGTAACCCCTCTTGGGTTATGTTTTGTTTTTTGGTCTAAACTTACCCTCGCACGGGCTCCTTATGTATCAAGTGTCCATTCACACTTATTTACCAATTAACATCCTTTCCGGGAACCCTTAGTGCCTCTTACCAGCGTCGTTTCCGTAGGATCTGAATAAATTCAATATCATTCCTTTCGCCTTTTTACCGCATTCTTCTTTTTATTCCATAGTTACCTCATCGTCTTTGGCATCTTTTCACATCTTACTCGCCTTGCGATAACCCTTCTGTACCAAAGATAACTGAATACCTTATGCACGAGGGTGACACGTGGTGTAACTGTCAAACTTAGTCCCTTAAGCTTAACTCTAGTCACAGTGCTTGCTTTAGGGAAGTGTCTTCCTGAATGACCTTTAAAGGTTATTCTTCTGTTTTCCATCTATCAGCACCGGAACGCGATCTGTGAAATTCTCACAATGGCGACTATTATCAAATCTTTCGGTTCCTAATTCATGTTCAGTTTATCTTGTTCACTAGCCCATACTAATTTCTATTACACCAGGGGCCTAAATTTTCCTTCTGGTAATCATGTTGGAGTCACCAACTCATTTCTCGGATATGACTTTATAGAACAAAAGTTGACAAAGGTCATCACGAGTTACATTCATAATGTGCTGAAAATTAGGTCAAATGAAAAGTAAGCTTTTCTCCAATATACTTGGAATTATTGGATGATCTACCTACCAAATTGAAGATCTATGAGTCTAATTTTTAGTGCATTAAACCTTTGTCTATACAACATCTAATTAGAGAGATATTGGCATTTTTACGAGACTGCGCCAAGCAGCTCTCTATGGGACCCACAATGGCGGTTGAGATATATTGTTATATATAAGATGTCTCAAACACATTTTAACTTATTATTTTTTAGTATCTTCAGACCCTAGACACCTAAAAACACTTTCTCAAGGTTCTCTCATGATCCAAGACCCAAACAAAAGGGCAAACAAAACAAATCAAGTGTCGGGAATCCCGTCGCACTAGTAGGTTTCTTGTTCTTCTTGTTGTTGCTGATTTTTGGGTGGTTCCAGCTCGTGTGGAATGTTTGTTCTAGCTCATGTGGGAGGTTATTTTAAGTGGTTTAAGTTCTGTAAAATAATCTCCCAAGGTTTTCATATCAACCCTATGTTATTTCAATTCTTGTAAATGGATTACACTGTATTTCAACATCAAAAGTTAGTTCTAGTGAAGAACAATACCTCTTTGAGGTTGTGTTGTCATTGAGGATGGTTGTGACCTGTGTTTGGCTAAAATTTCAAGTTTTTCTACTGGATAACGTGAGAATAACAGACTATTAATTGTGCTTAAGCTTGCTTGTATGTTGGTTAAGTTGTTAGGATGACAAACTACAAGATAATACTTGGATTAGCTTAAGTCACTTCTATGGTGTTGTATTGCCATTGAAGGCTGTTGTAAGCTAAATATAACTTGGATTCGACTTGAAGCTACTATAGGAGGTATTTGTGTTGTGTTATGGCATGTGCTTAAATGGTGTCTTATTATTGATATTTATATGTTGCTGGATTTCTATGGCTGTTGTTGTTGGTATATGGTATTGGAGGAGGCCCTTGTTATAGAGGAGATGCTGCCCAAATTTACGCAAATGAGCTACTAGCTTAAGTTATAGACTTAGCCTTTGCTCAACACCGATTTTGAATCTCCTTATGCTATGATAGATTGAGTTCACTTGTTTGAAGAGTTATTTGGAAGGTATTAAGGACTCAACATGGTTAAGGTATGTTAAGTCACTTACTTCTTTATTTTGGCATGATCTAAAGTGAAATGAACATAAACGATACGTTAATTCATAACGGATATACTCCTAGAAACTAAGGTTGTCCATGTTGTTCTTTCCTTATAAAGTTATTCTAAGCAAGTGTGTATGATCCTTGAATCCTACTGAGGTTCATATTGAGGGTATGGTTGTCCATAATGTTAATCAAAGGTACAATGACCTTAAGTCACTCCGAAAGGTTTAGAACGTGATTCCATGAGTCTAGCATGCATTATATATATATTATCTATTTTACTCTACCGAGCCGCGCTATAGTCGGCCGGGTACGACACCTATTGTGCAACCACTGATCAGTCGGGTTTACCGAGCTCCACGTGATCGAGTACGATTCTACTGATCCTTATGATGGCCGGGTACGTTTTTACCGAGTCCTCTTCGAGGTCGGGTACAATATGATGATGATGATGCCCAAAGAGGCGTATGTTTTTTAAAATTTTATGTATATATATGTATCATGCATTTCATGTCAGTAGCCCTCAGAGGCGCTCAGATGCTACAAGTTGTATCTTCTCTATCTCACTTTACATTATTGTTCTTATTTATGCTTTCCTGCCTTACATACTCGGTACTTTATTCGTAGTGACGTCATTTTTTTCACATTACAGGCATAGTTTGGGCAAACCCCAAATCCAAATTTTTTGTTTTTTCGGTTTGGATTTTGGATTTCATTTTTAAAATTTTTGGATTTCGTATTGGATATTGGATTTAGTACTTCAGATTTTTGAAACTTTAATACTTTAGATTTAGTCCATTATGCATATGCCAATAGTAATTAGTTCAATACCCTATCCATTAGATATTATCTCCTACACTCATTATTAATTACTAAGTTACTGTTAGAATACTTTCTATTTGGACATTGTTTTACCGTTGCTACTTCTTATCGGCCTTATTAATGTCTCTGTTGCATTTCCTTGATAATCATTTTATTGCTTGAATACTTTATTGGATGATTGTGGTGAGAATGAGGAACTTTTAAGGCAATTTAACATGAGTAATTCATTTTTGTAAAAGAAGAAACATCTCAACTTATAAATTCAACGCCGAAAATCCAAAATATCCAAATCGATTAATCTGAAACCAAACTTAAAAATCCGTTCAAATCCGAAGTTATTTGGATTTGATTTGGAATATCATTTCTTCAATCTGAAAATCGAAAATCTAAACCGAAATTTTCAAATCCAATCTGAACCGCCCAAACGCCCACCCCTACAATTATGGTCTGCAAAGAGAAGTATTGTCCTCGTAGATGATCTTATCAAATGTCCTGAGCTGATGTAACGACCCGACCGGTTATTTCGAGAGTTATAGCCCCGTTCCCCTATTTTCTGCTCCTTTTGTACTCTACAACTGTTATATGACTTATTGGGTTGGTTGAGTCCAGAGAGATTTCGGACAGAAATGAGAGACTTAGTCTCTTAATTGAAAACTTAAGTTGAAAAAGTTGATCGAATGTTGACTTATGTGTAAACAACCTCGGATTTGAATTTTGATGGTTTTGTTAGCTCCTTGGGTGATTTTGAACTTAGGAGCGTGTCGGGATTATGATTTGGAGGTCTGTAGTATAACTAAGCTTGAAATGGCGAAAGTTGAAATTTTGAAAAGTTTGACCGGGAGTGGACTTTTTGATGTCAGGGTCGGATTGGATTTCCGGAAGTTAGAGTAGGTTCGTGGTGTCATTTTTGACTTGTGTGCAAAATTTGAGGTCAACCGGATGTGATTTGATAGGTTTGACGTCGTTTGTAGAATTTGGAAATTTCAAAGTGTATTAAGCTTGAATCTGTGTGCAATTCGTGTTTTTGATGTTGTTTGAGGTGATTTGAGGGTTCGACCAAGTTCGTGTCGTGATTTAGGACTTGTTAGTATGTTTGGTTGAGGTCCTGGGGCCTTGGGTCGATTACAGATGGTTAACGGACTTGTATTGAATTAGAAAGGCAGCTAAGGTTTTTGGTCACTGCTGGTGTAATCGCACGTGCGGAGTGGCCACCGGAGGTGCGAGCCCGCAGAAGCGGTAATAGAGGAAGTTGCACATGGGCCGCAAGTGCGAGGTTTCTTCTGCACATGCGAAGCCGCAAATGCGGCTCAAGGCACGCAGACGCGAGGGCAGCTGAGGGTTAGTGACCTCCGCAGAAGGGGATTTTTCCTCGCATGAGCGGGATTTTGCCCGCAGGTGTGGAAGGCGTGGGCAGAAACTATATAAGAGAGGTCCCGAGATTTTTCACCATTCCTAACATTTTGGGCTCAGATTTTGGAGGTTTTTTAGAGGATTTCAAGGGGATTTTTCAGGTACGCTCTTTGTGTTCATTTTTATTGAATAATTATGTTTCCCCATTGATTTTCCACCTAGTTGGTATGTTTTTGAGGTGAAATTTGTGGTTTGAGGCTACAAATTTGGAGAGTTGATTGGGGGATTTGAATGGCCATTTGGTGTCGGATTTTGATGAATTGGTATGACTAGACTCGTGAGCTAATAGACTTTCAGGTTTTGTGACTTTTGTGGGATTTTGAGACGTGCGCTTGGGGGCCGATTTTTGGCCACTTTCGGATTTTGGCTTATAATTTTGTATTTTTCTTGTGGAATTGATTCTTTTAGACCGTATTGATTTTATGGTACTACTTGTGGCTAAATTCGGGACGTTTGGAGGCAGATTTGCGAGGCAAAGCATATTGGAGTAGAGTTTTGCTCGGATTGAGGTAACAATTCTAAATATGATTCTAAGGGTACGAAACCCCGAATTTTATGTTATGTGATTGATTTGGAGGTGACGCACATGTAAGGTGACGGGCGTGTGGGCGTACACCATTGGAATTGGGACTTGGTCTATTCCTTGGAAATTGTGAACTTGAATAGCTTGTTGCTAGCTCTATATTCTCCATGTGTTATAAAAATTTAACTGCAATACATGTTAGAAATCATGCTTAGACTATGTGTTGATATTGTTCGAGCCCACAGAGGCCGCGTACATGTTGAATTACTCGTTATTTGTTGTTTGCACTCAGTTTTCAGATTCTTCTTGTATATGATATCTTAGTCTCTATTATTATTTGTTGATACATCATGTTATTTTCTCTATATTCTCCATGTGTTATAGAAATTTAACTGCAATACATGTTAGAAATCATGCTTAGGCTATGTGTTGATATTGTTCGAGCCCACAAAGGCCGCGTACATGTTGAATTACTCGTTATTTGTTGTTTGCACTCAGTTTTCAGATTCTTCTTGTATATGATATCTTAGTCTCTATTATTATTTGTTGATACATCATGTTATTTTCTCTATATTCTCCATGTGTTATAGAAATTTAACTGCAATACATGTTAGAAATCATGCTTAGGCTATGTGTTGATATTGTTCGAGCCCACAAAGGCCGCGTACATGTTGAATTACTCGTTATTTGTTGTTTGCACTCAGTTTTCAGATTCTTCTTGTATATGATATCTTAGTCTCTATTATTCTTTGTTGATACATCATGTTATTGTTGTTTGGGCTGATTCTTATGACTTTTGAGAGCCCGAGAGACTGGATAGGTTGGTGACCGAGTTAGGGCCTGAGTGCCGAGCTATGAGCTATATGTATATATATGGATCGGGTTGCATTCCGCAACGGGCCTGACAATTGTATGTTTATGGATCGGGTTGCACGCCGCAATGAGCCTTAGGTTGTATATATATATATTGATCAGGTTGCACGCCGCAACGAGCCTTATGGCTATTTATATATTATTGGATGGGGTTGCATGCCACAGTGATATAGCACTTGGGCTGAAGGAGCCCCTCCGGAGTCTGTACACCCCCAGTGAGCACAAATACCTATTGAGTGTGAGTGTTGAGGGCTGGGAGCCGAGTGATGAGGTATTGAGAAAGATTGAGTGATTGTCGCCTTGAGAGGCGATATTTACTTTCATTGTTGTTGCATATAAAAACTATATGTCATCGTTTTTAAATTTCTGAGAGATATTATATCCCAATTTTACTTGAACTTGGCATTTATAAACTAATTTGACTTAAATTGCCGGATTTGAAAGCAGGTCTACTTTCTTGTTGAGATTACTGAAAATGAAATATAATTGTGTAGCTCGTCACTATCTTTCAGTTCCTTATTTATTATTGTTACTTACTAAGTTGGTTGTACTCACGCTACACCCTGCACTTCGTGTGCAGATACAGGTGTTTCGGGACATGGTGGGCGTTAACATCGTGCACGGTCGATCTTTGGAGATTATGAGGTAGTTGCCCGGCATTCGCAGACCTTGTTTCTCCTTCCTATATTTTCTTTATTTGAATTTTGATACAGACTCTCGTAGACATTTTCTTTTCTAGACTAGTGTTGTATAGATGCTTATGAGCTCTGTGACACCCTGCTTTGGGAGTTATTTTCCGCACTTATGTTTGGGGTTTTACCCCGTTTTTATGAAAACTCAGGTTATTTAAAATTTCTGAATTCATTTTATGTTAAATATTGGAAGTATTTTGGAAATATAGGCTTTGCCTAGTACCACGATAGGCTCCATCACGACGGGTTAGGATTTGGGTCGTGACAACTTGGTATCAGAGCCTAGGTTACATAGGTCTCATGAGTCATGAACAGGTTTAGTAGAGTCTTGCAGATCGGTTCGGAGACATCTGTACTTATCTTCGAGAGGCTGCCGAACCCATAGAAAAATTCACATTCTTGAATGCTTATCGTGTGAATTTGTTGATTCTGGTAACTTAACTTCTGTTATTCTATTCTCTCATATATATTGAGGACACGTACTACTAGACATGATGACCGCCGCCAGTACCATCAGTCAGGGCCGCGAGAGGTTGAGGTTGTGGTAGAGGCCGCGGTAGGGGCAGAGGTGCAGCTCGTACATCAGCTAGGGCAGCACCTGCAGATCCACCAGTTTCCCAACTTAGGAGCAAGTCTCAATCGTTGATGAGCATGTGGGGCCAGTCGTTCCGGCCTTAGCTCAAATTCTAACCATGAGCACCAGTCTTGCTCAGGCGGTCTCTGTTCCGGCTGTAGTAGCCACTTCTCAAGCCGGGGGAGGTACTCAGACTCACGTCGCCCGCACACCAGAAGACACCGGGGGAACTAACAGCCCAGTCGGTTATAGCTGCTCAGGCCCATGTGATTACTATTATGTTTGATGATGAGCATCGGAGATTGGAGAGGATTGGGAGACTCCAGCTTCCATCTTTCAGTGGTACAGAGGTGGAGGATGCCCAGGGATTCTTGCACAACTTTCAGAGGATTCTCTATATAGCAGGTATTCTAGAGACCAGTGGGGTCTCGTTTACTAATTTTCAGTTCTCTGGGGCTACCTTCAGTTGGTAGGAGGCTTATGAGAGGCGTATGCCAGTCGACGCAGCACCACTTACATGGCAGGAGTTCTCCGTTCTCTTCCTGGAGAAGTTCATGCCTCAGTCCCACAGAGAGGAGCTCCACAAGCAGTTTGAGAAGCTTTGTCAGGATGATATGTTTGTGACACTGTACAACATGAGGTTTTCTAAGTTGGCTCGTCGTGCAGTTTGGTTGGTTCCCACTGATAGGGAGAGGATCAGGAGGTTCATTGATGGCCTCGTGTATCAGTTGCGCTTATGACTAGAGAGATGGTGTCTGGTGCTACTTTTGATGAGGTTGTTGATATTGCTCGGCAGATAGAGATGGTCCGCAACTAGGAGCGGGTAGATAGGGAGGCTAAGAGGCCTCGTGGATAGGGTGGATTCATCGGTGTTCCTTTTGGGGAGTCAGTTTCACCACGGCAGGGTTCGTCCCTATGAGCATGCTCAAACGGCTCGTCCAATTCATCGTGGTGCATCATCTGGCCATGGTTCTTACAATTCTCATTAGGGACAGTCATATCTCAGTGTCCTTCTGGCTCAGAGTTTGTCTCGTGCTCTATCCGTGTAGGGCTCATCTATGTCAGGTCCTTCTACTAGTTATCCCGGTGCTCGAAGATCCCTTCAGTCCCCACCGCCATTTCCAGCACAAGGGAGTTACTATGAGTATGGAGAATTTGGACATATCAAGAGATATTATCCCTGTCGTACGGGAGGTCTGGCTCAGTAGAGGAGTCAGACTACGGCTTCAGCAACAATTACTTCACCACCCGCTCAGCCAACTCGGGGTGGGACCCAGTCATCTAGAGGTCACCCTGGAGGGAGAGGTCGATCAGGCCCGATTCTATGCAATTCCTGCCAGACCAGATGTTGTTGCTTCGGGTACAGTGATCATAGGTGTTGTCTCAGTTTGTCACAGAGATGCCTTTGTATTATTTGACCCTGGTTCCACTTATTCAGATGTATCATCGTATTTTGCTCATTATTTGGATATGCCCCGTGAGTTCTTAATTTCATCTGTTCATGTCTCTACGCCCGTGGGTGATACTATCGTTGTGGACCGTGTATATCGGTCATGTGTGGTGACTATTAGGGGATTGGAGACCAGAATTGATCTTTTGTTGCTTAGTATAGTGGACTTAGATGTGATTTTGGGTATGGATTGGTTGTATCCATATCATGATACTCTATATTGTCACGCTAAGACCGTGACGTTACAGTGTCGGGATTGCCAAGGATTGAGTGGAGAGGTTCTCTAGACTATGGTCCCAACAGAGTAATTTCATATTTTAAGGCCCAATGGATGGTTGGGAAGGGTTTTTTTATCTTGTTTGACCTTTTTTCGGGATGTTAGTCTTGATGCTCCTACTATTGATTCGGTTCCGGTGGTGCGAGAGTTTTCGGATGTGTTTTCTGCAGACCCGCCGGGCATACCGCTTGACAGGGATATTGACTTGGTGCCGAGCACTCAGCCCATTTCTATCCCACTGTATCGTATAGCACCAGATGAATTAAAGGAATTGAAGGAGCAGCTTCAGGAACTCCTTGATAAGGGGTTTATTCGGCCTAGCGTCTCACCTTGGGGTGCACCAGTTCTGTTTGTGAAGAAGAAGGATGGTACTATGAGGATATGCATTGATTATAGGCATTTTAACAAAGTTACAATCAAGCACAAGTATCCTTTTCCGCGTATTGATGATCTGTTTGACCAACTTCAAGGAGAGAGGGTGTTCTCCAACATTAATTTGAGGTTTGGATATCACCAGCTGAAGATTCGGGACTCGGATATTCTAAAGATAGCATTTCAGGACTTGTTATGGTCATTATGAGTTCCTTGTGATAGCTTTTGGGCTGACCAATACCCCAACAATGTTCATGCATCTGATTAACATTGTGTTTCAGCCTTATCTCGACTCGTTTGTTATAGTGTTTGTTGATGATATCCTGGTGTACTCTCGTAGCCAGGAGGAGTATGCCCAACATTTGAGGGTTGTGTTGCAGTAGTTGAGGGGACAGAAGTTGTATGCCAAGTTTTCTAAGTGTGAGTTTTGGCTCAGTTCAGAGTCATTCTTGGGGAACGTGGTGTCAAGTGAGGGTATTCAGGGGGATTCGAAGAAGATAGAGGCGGTTTAGAGTTGTCCCAAACCGTCCTCGGCTATGGAGATTCGAAGATTTCTCGGCTTGGCCAGTTATTATTGTCGCTTCGTGGAGGGTTTATTGCCTATTGCATCGCCCTTGACTAAATTGACCCTAAATGGTGCTCTTTTCAGGTGGTCAGATGAGTGCGAGGAGAGCTTTCAGAAGCTCAAGACTGCCTTGACCCACGACTCCAGTTCTAGTTTTGCCTTCAACTTCAGGCTCTTATACAATATATTGTGATGCTTCTTGGATCGGTATTGGGTGTGTCTTGATGCAAGAGAGTAGAGTGATTGCTTACGCTTCACATCAGTTGAATCATCATGAGAAGAACTACGGTGTTCATGATTTGGAGTTAGTTGCCATTGTTCATGCATTAAATATTTGGAGGCATTATCTCTACGGTGTGTCTTGTGAGGTGTTAACGGATCACCGGAGCCTCCAACACTTGTTCAAACAAAAGGATCTAAATTTGAGGCAGCGGAGATGGTTGGAGCTGCTAAAGGACTATGATATCACCATTCTGTATCATCCTGGGAAGGCCAATGTGGTGGTCGATGCTTTGAGTAGAAAGGCGATGAGTATTCGTAGTCTTGATTTCCTTCCCATTGGATAGAGACCTCATGCAGTTGATGTTCAGGCTTTGGCCAACCAGTTCATGAGATTAGATATTTCGGAGCCCAATCGGGTTCCAGCTTGTGTGGTTTCTCAATCTTCCTTATTTGATCACATTAGAGAGTGCCGGTATGATGATCCTCATTTGTTTTCCTCAAGGATAGGGTTCAACACGATGATGTCAGGGATGTGACTATTGGGGATGATGGGGTATTGAGGATGCATGCTCGTATTTGTGTGTGCAATATGGATTGGCTATGTGAGTTGATTCTTGAGGAGGCCCAGAGTTTGCGGCATTCCATTCATCCGGGTGCAGCGAAGATATATCAAGACTTGAGGCAACACTATTGGTGGAGGAGGATGAAGAAGGACATAGTGGGGTTTGTAGCTTGGTGTCTTAACTGTCAGCAGGTAAAATATGAGCATCAGTGACCGGGTGGCTTGCTTCAGAGGATAGATATTCCAGAGTGGAAGTGGGAGCGGATCACCATGGATTTCGTAGTTGGGCTCCCACAGACTTTGAGGAAGTTTGATGTTTCTTGGGTAATTGTGTATCTGCTGACCAAGTCCGTGCAGTTTATTCCAGTAGGTACTACTTATTCTTCAGATCGGTTGGCTGAGATTTACATCCGAGTGATTGTTCGCCTTCATGGTGTGCCGGTTTCCGTCATTTCATATAGAGGCACGCAGTTTACATCACAGTTTTGGAGAGACGTGCAGCGAGAGTTGTGCACTCAGGTTGAGTTGAGCACAACATTTCACCCTCAGACGGACGGACAGTCCGAGCACACTATTTAGATATTGGAGGACATGCTACGCGCTTGTGTCATTGATTTTGAAGGTTTGCGGGAACAGTGTTTGCCGCTCGTGGAGTTTGCTTACAAAACAGTTATCAGTCGAGCATCCAGATGGCCCCGTATGAGGCTTTGTATGGGAGGCGGTGTAGATCTTCGATGGGTTGGTTTGAGCCCGGTCAGGCTAGGATTTTGGGTACAGATTGGTTCAGGATGCATTTGGCAAGGTTAAATTGATTCAGGAGAGGCTTCGCACGATGCAGTCTAGAAAGAAGAGCTATGCCGTTATAATGGTCTGTGATGTGTCTTACATGGTTGGGGAGAAGGTTTTGCTGAAGGTTTTACCCATGATGGGTGTTATGAGGTTCGGGACAAAGGGAAAGTTGAGCCCTCAGTTTATTGGGTCTTTTGAGGTACTTCAGAGGATTGGAGAGGTGGCTTACAAGCTTGCCTTGCCACCTGGCTTGTCGAGTGTACATCCAATATTTCATGTTTCTATGTTCCAGAAGTATGTCAGTGATCTGTCTCATGTTTTGGATTCAAAAGTGTTTAGTTGGATGGTGATTTGACTTATTATGTGGAGTCGGGGGCCATTTTGGATCGACAGGTTAGAAAGTTAAGGTCAAAGGCTATAGCTTCAGCGAAGGTGCAGTGGAGAGGTCAGCCCGTAGATGAGGCTACTTGGGAGATCGAGCGGGAGATGCGGAGCAGATATCCACACTTATTTGTGACTCCAAGTATTTTTCTAGACTCGTTCGAGGACGAACGTTTGTTTAAGAGGGGGAGGATGTAACGACCCGACCAGTCATTTCAAGAGTTATCCCCGTTCCTCTATTTTTTGCTCCTTTTGTACTCTACAACTGTTATATGACTTACCGGGTTGGTTGGTTCGAGTCCAGAGAGATTTCGGAAAGAAATGAGACACTTAGTCTTTTAATTGAAAGCTTAAGTTAGAAAAGTTGACCGGATGTTGACTTATGTTTAAACAACCTCGGATTTGAATTATGATGGTTCTGTTAGCTCCGTGGGTGATTTTGGACTTAGGAGCGTGTTCAGATTGTGATTTGGAGGTATGTAGTAGAATTAGGCTTGAAATGGCGAAAGTTGAAATTTTGGAAAGTTTGACCATGAGTGAACTTTTTGATATCGGGGTCAGATTGAATTTTCGGAAGTTTTGTGACTTGTGTGCAAAATTTGAGGTCAATCGGACGTGATTTGATAGGTTTTGACATTGTTTTAGAATTTGGAAATTTCAAAGTGCATTAGGCTTGAATCCGTGTGCAATTCGTGTTTTTATGTTGTTTGAGGTGATTTGAGGGTTCGACCAAGTTCGTGTCGTGATTTAGGACTTGTTGGTATATTTGGTTGAGGTCCCGGAGGGCTCGGGTTGATTACGGGTGGTTAACGGACTAGGATTAATTAGAGGGGAAGCAGAATTTTTTGGTCATTGTTGGTGTAATCGCACCTGCGAAGTGGGAACAATAGGTGCGAGTCCGCAGAAGCGGGAAAGGAGGAAGCCGGGCAGAGGCCGCAATTGCGAGGTTTCTTCCGCACCTGGGAGGCCGCAGATGCGGCTCAAGGCACACAGAAGCGAAGGCAGGTGAGGGTTAGTGACCTCCGCAGAAGCGGATTTTTCCTCGCAGAAGCGAGCCCGCAGGAGCGGGATTTTGGCCGCAGGTGCGGAAGGCCTGGGCAGAAGCTATATAAGCGAGGTCCCGAGATTTTTCACCATTCCTAACATTTTGGGCTCAAATTTTGGAAGATTTCAAGGGGATTCTTGTGGTACGCTCTTTGTGTTCATTTTTATTCAATAATTATGTTTCCACAATGATTTTCCACCTAGTTGGTGCATTTTTGAGGTGAAATTTGGAGGTTTGAGGCAAGGTATTTAGAGAGTTGATTTGGGGGATTTGAATGGCCATTTGGTGTCAGATTTTGATGGAATTGGTATGACTAGACTCGTGAGTTAATAGACTTTCAGGTTTTGTGACTTTTGTTGGTATTTTGGGACGTGGGCCCGGGGCCAGTTTTTGGACACTTTCAGATTTTGGCTTATAATTTCGTATTTTTCTTGTGGAATTGATTCATTTAGCCCGTATTGATTGTATTGTACTGCTTGGGGATATATTCGGGATGTTTGGAGGCCGATTCGCGAGGCAAAGACATATTGAAGTAGAGTTTTACTCGGATTGAGGTAAATAACGGTTCTAAATATGGTTCTGAGGGTACAAAACCCTAGATTTTATGTTATGTGATTGATTTGGAGGTGACACACATATTAGGTGATGGGCGTATGGGCGTACACCGTTGGAATTGGGACTTAGTCCATTCCTTTGAAATTGTGAACTTGAATAGCTTGTTTCTAGCTCTATATTCTCCATGTGTTATAGAAATTTAACTACAATACATGTTAGAAATCATGCTTTGGCTATGTTTTGATATAGTTAGAGCCCACAAAGGCCGCGTACATATTGAATTACCCGTTATTTGTTGTGGCGCTCAGTTTTCATATTCTTCTTGTATATCATACCTTAGTCTCTATTATTCTTTGTTGATACATCATGTTATTGCTGTTTGGGCTGATTTTTATGACTTTTGAGAGCCCGAGAGATTGAAGAGGTTGGTGACTGAGTTAGGGCCTGAGTGCCGAGCTGTGAGCTATATGTATATATATGAATCGGATTGCACGCTGCAAAACGAGCCTTAGAGTTTTATATATATATATATATATATGGATCGGGTTGTACACCGCAACGAGCCTTATGACTACTTATATATTATCGGATGGGGCTGCACACCGCAGCGATGTAGTGCTTGGGCTCAAGGAGCCCCTCCGGAGTCTGTACACTCACAGTGAGCACAGGTACCTATTGAGTATGAGTGTTGAAGGCTGAGAGCTGAGTGATGAGCTATTGAGAAAGGCTGAGTGACTGTTGCCCTGAGAGGCGATATTTGCTTTCATTGTCGTTGCACATAGCAACTATAACCTATATTTCATTATTTTGAAGCTTCTGAGATATTATATCCGAATTTTACTTGAACTTGGCATGTATAAACTGATTTGACTTAAATTTCCCGATTTGAAAGCATGTCTACTTTCTTGTTGACATTACTGAAAATGAATTATAATTTTGTAGCTCGTCACTATATTTCAATTCCTTGTTTATTATTGTTACTTACTGAGTTGGTTGTACTCACACTACACCCTACACTTCGTGTGCAGATCCAGATCTTTTCCGACATGGTGGGCGTTGATACCCGGTCGATCTTTGGAGATTATGAGATAGCTACCCGACGTTCGCATACCTTGTTTCTCTTTCCTTCTCTTTTCCTTATTTCTATTTTGATACAGACTCTCGTACACATTTCTTTTCTAGACTAGTGTTATATAGATGCTCATGGGCTTGTGTTTGGGTTTTTACCTCATTTTTATGAAAAATCCGGTTATTTAAAAATTATGAATTCATTTTATGTTAAATGTTGGAAGTATTTTGGAAATATTGGCTTGTCAAGTACCACGATAGGCGCCATCATGGCGGGTTAGGATTTGGATCGTGATAACTCACCTTTAAGTTTGGAAATAATACCTAATAAATTGTTGTTTACTGAAGACTGTCAATTAATGAAGCTCCAGTCCCTTATTACGTATTCTGCCACTCGAATTGTTATAGGAAAGATATAAGCATCCAATTTCATGCAAATTGGGAATAGTTTCGAAATTGCTCCAGTGAGATTGTTATGCAAAATATTTAAAACTTATATGGCACCTAAGTTTTCAAGCTCAAAATGAATTTCACCGCAATTAGTTCTAAGAAAGATCAATTTGGGACATGCATATAGCATACGATGCTACCTTCATAATTAAAGAAAACGATTTTATTGTGAATTATACTTTCAAATTGACCTTAAAAGAAAAAATCTAGCATCAGTTCAAGAGCAGGATAATCAAGATGATTCGTCAAAGAAGAAAAACTCGAACATGTCTTGGATTTTGAGAAGCAAGCAACAAGAAAATGAAGCAGCAAACTTACTATGACACAAATCAATCATTCTTAATCCTTGAAAATGGCATTGATGATTTAAGACTTCACCTAAAATTGATTTATTTCGAAAAGAAAGGCTGAGAATTGGTTAATGATTCCTACAGGATTATTATCACTGAGATATAAGTGAGCAAACCAGAGCAATGTGAGAATATTACATATGTATTTTTACTAGTTAAATGATTCTTGTTAAGAAAAGCTATTCCAATTTATAAAAATATTTGGAATTGGCTCGAAGTATTGATTCTTTAACTAGACTAATAACATGAGATAAACATCAAAGATTCACCTTTGAATTTATTTTCATTTAAATATAGATCTTCATATAAGGATCGGATGACAAGTTATGTTGGCAATTCACCTAAAAATTGATTGTTTGAAGTATCTAATTCTCTAGATTAGTCTGTTACAAATGCTGAAAATTATATGACTCTCCAGACATCTTTTGCCCATAATATTTGAAAATACTGATTTTATATTTGTATGAAGTTACCCACTTAACTGATTCTATGATACATCAATTACTTTCATATCAGGTTGAGTGTACGGAGGTTGATATAAAAATCCTATGAAAGCATTACTACCCATGAGAAATGTTTCAAATGTGTAATTCTTCCATAGAAAAATTGAGAAACTTCTACTATTTTTTTTTTTTTTTTGAAAAGATGAATGACTCTTATTTTATTAGTAAAGAAAGTCCGGTTGTGTTTGAAGGTTGTAAATGTAATTCAAAATGGAAAAGTAATTCAATTGGAATATTCGTATTCTCGAACCCTAATTTATCGATACTAGTCTCTATGCACGTACAATTTATTTGCAAAAAAAGAAAAAATGCACGCACATTGCACTTGTATTTTATGTTAATTAATATAAAATCGAATAGCATAAATAATGAAAAGACGTATGCACACACATTCCACCTTTTAAGTATTTGAAATGCACACTTTTGATCTCTTTGTTTGCGAAATTTCACAAATTATACTAGTGCCCTAAAAACAACACTTTATCATATGTCAAAGGGGAAGAGTGGGTGAGTTAACCTCAAAAGTTAAAGTTCATGGGAGCAACGGGAATAAGATATAATTTAATGTATGAAGCATGTAAAAATCTGATAGTTTAAGGGGATTAAGCCATTAACTCATAATAATTTATTTAAAGAGTAATTATGACATCGAGAAAAAAATATGATAAGTCGCTAAAAAACTTATGTAGAATATATTCATATTTACGAACTCGCCTTCTTCATTTTCACTATTTTACTGGAAGAGATGTTTTCTATCAAATATTGATGTAATTAATATCACTACTAGAAAAACATCAATTTGTGACAGAAAACTGAAAATAAAACGGCTACTAATGGGACTATTTTTGCGACCGCAGTAATCGCAAAAAAGATTGAATTTTTATTACTTTTTTAAAAAAATGATTATTATTCCGACAAAAATAGTGGGAAAACAACTTGCCAATTTCTCGCCTTTTGTCGATCGATTCAGTCGGTTGAATCGATCAATAAAAAGTCAAAAATATTGGTTGACCAATCAAGCCATCGCTTCAGTCGTAAAATTAAAATTAAAATAATAAAATAATATTTAAGTGGTTTTGCGACTACCGTAGTCAGAAGCCTAAATCTAATATTTCAGGGCAAAACCCTATTTCACCAATTTTAGGCCTATTTTCCCAATTTTCTCTATTTCTTTCTCTCACTCTTGAAATCTTTTTTCTTGTTCCATTTCAAATGTGACGCTGATTGTTCTTGGATCTCTCTTCCAATACACGTGTGCGACTGACGCCTCTCTCTCCGACTGCCGATAAGTCTTTTTTTTTCTTTTTCTGTTTATTTTTTTTATCTTCAATTCTAAAAGATTTGAGCTTTCTTCAGGAAATGGGTATAAAAAAGGTTTGGAGGAATGACGTCAAAGTTAACCCGACTCTGAGGATGGTAGCTCAATTCAGTATCACTTAATGATGTAGCTTCAATATGAGCGTAGGTAGTTGGTGGCGCAAAGAAGGATAGAACCTATGGTCTTGGATCACAACATTTCATAGAGACCTACGAAATGTTGTCTGATGGTGCGAGTTATTCGCAAAATCAAGAAGAGTTAGAAGCATTACGGAAAGAAGTTGATGAGTTGAAGGAGGAACATAAAGAAAATCTTGTGAATTTTAACAAATTGCAGAGTCTAGTGGAGAGCACACGTCAATTTGATCCTTTGAATGGCGAGGATGACAGGGATTGTGAGTTTTAGTTTGTTGTGGTTTTGATGTTGAGACATTATTTGTTGTGGTTGGATGTTTAGACATGATAATGTTTGCACTTGACTATGATTGTAATGTTTCTAGACGAGAGTGAATGGTGCCTGAATGTTTAACTTGTATTTGGATGTTTTAGTTACAAATGTTTATGTTTTTTTATAATTGTTTGCATTTTGTTTGCATTTTATGAGTTTGATTAGTTGAATTCGTGGATTGATTAGTTGGAAGAGTGGATTGATTGTTTAGTTTTTGTATATCTGAATTGGCAGGTGGTGCTGCTTTAAAACAACTGGAATCTGACAAAATATTTCCAGATTTCAGACTACGGCAGTCGCAAAGTGCTTAGTAATTTTCCAGATTCAGGAACATTTGCGACTGATGTAGTGATAAAATTAAACAAATTAAATAACATAAAATTAGTTTTGTGACCTCAGTAGTTAAAAAGATAAATAAATAAATAAATAATATTAAATTTGAACTTTGCGACCGTAGTGGTGGGAAATATAAATAAATTAATAATATTAAATTATATTTTCCACCACAATAGTGGGAGAAATTAAATATAATAAAAGTACTTTATTATTTGAGACCATTCTGGTGAGAAAAATTAAATAAAGTAACAATTGTTATACCTTTTACGACCGACATAGTGGGAATTTAATATAAAATAAATATTTGATTAATATTATTTGTGACCGCCTCAATTGGACAATTGACATTTATTAGTAGTTTTCCATTTTTTGTCTATCCGATTGCGGTAGTTGCAAATTACGGACCGATTCGATCGCAAACTTTTTCAGTCCAGCTATTTTGCGACCACGATAATTCAGTCGCAATATAGTCGAAAATCAACTTTTTCTGATCGAATTCCGACCGTTTTAACAGACAAAAAATAGCCATTTTATAGTAGTGATATATGCAATTGTGGTTCGCAAAGAGAAGGATTGTCCTTATAGCTAATCTCATCAAATTTCTAAGCTGGATTTAGGCCCAAAAATCAATAACAACCCAGTAAAATTTTATCAGTGAGGTCTGAGGAGGGTAGAGTGTACGTAGACCTTACCCCTACCCCTGAGGGGTAGAGAGGTTATTTCCGGAAGATCTTCGGCTCAGAGACAATAGATCTGTGACAAAAAAATCCAAAAAATAATATCACCAACGTGAGAGACAGCAAATAAATGGAAAAACAGTACCACGAATATCATGCAAAAGTGTGAAACACAACCTAAATCGCTAGCAGTGCTAGACAAAACACTATCATACTCGTCGGGACAAAGAGGAAAATCGCTCGACTACCCCTTAACCTACAACCCTAAAGCTCGACCTCCACACCTTCCTATCAAGATCCATGTCCTCAGAAATCTGGAGTCGTGCCATGTCCTGCCTAATCACCTCGACCCAATACTTTTTAGGTCGCCCTCTACCTCTTCTCGTACCTGCCAAAGCCAACCGTTCACACCTCCTAACCGGGACATATATGCTTCTCCTCTGCACATGTCCAAACCATCTAAGCCGCGCTTCCCGCATCTTGTCGTCCACCGGAGCCACGCCCACCCTCTCCCGAATATCTTTATTCCTAATCTTATCCAGCGTAGTGTGCCCATACATCCACCTCAACATCCTCATTTCTGCAACTTTCATCTTTCGGATATGTGACTTCTTGACTGGCCAATACTCAGCCCCATATAACATGGCCGATCTAACCACCACTCTATAGAACTTACTTTTGAGTTTCAGTGGCATATTCTTGTCACACAAGACTCCAGATGTTAACCTCAATTTCATCCACCCCACCCCAATACGGTGCATAACATTCCTTTCGATCTCTCCATCTCCCTGGATAATTGACCTTAAGTACTTAAAATTTTCTCTCTTGAGCATGACCTGTGAGTCAAGCCTAACTTCCACATCCGCTTCCCCCTCACGTCGTGGAACTTATAAATTATTGTTTACTAAAGACTACCAATGAATGAAGCTCCAGTTCCTCTTAGGTACTCTACCGCTCAAATTGTTGTAGGAGAGATATAAGCATCCAATTTCATGGAAATTGAAAATATTTTTGGACTAGCTCTAGTGAGATTGTTATGTGATATTTTTTTTTGAAACTTGTATGACACCTATGTTTTTAAGCTCAATAGGAATTTCACCACTTAATTAATTTAAAAAAAGATTAATTTCATACATGTAAGAATTAGACGATGTTACCTTTATGATTAAGGGGAAATGATTTTATTGTGAGTTCTACTTTTAGTTGATCTTTAGAGAAAAAATATAGCATTAGTTCAAAAGCAGGATAATCAAGATAATATGTCAAAGAAGGAAAAGCAAATCCAAGTTGTGGCAAGTGGGGAGCTTAGTGCGGAACCCAAGTAGGTCCTTTTTGCACAAGTAGAACTAAAATAGGTCCAAAAAAAATATAGAACGGATCTATGTATAACGCCATAGTATATGGCGCTAAACACTAACGGTAACTGTGCCGTTAGTGTATAGCGCCATATACTATGGCGTTATACCTTCTGAATCTGTCAGACCAGGTATAACGCCATAGTATGCGGCGTTATACCTTCTGACACATGTATAATGCCATAGTATCTGGCGTTATACCTGTATAGCACTTGTACTGTGGCGTTATACCTGCTTCCTGGGCCCACCAATAATTCAAAAAGCGTATAGTGCTTACTACATTGGCGCTATACAAATTAAAAAAAAAAAACTTTCTCCAGCCAGGCATTCTATATAAAGTGGTTAGAATTGCATTTCATTCAATCACAAAATATTTTCAACT
>ML408497.1:281032-306370 GCA_005239525.1 Nicotiana knightiana | reverse complement strand
CCAAACCCCTCATTTCCCTCTTCTCACCCCCCCGTCACTCACCCCCTTCTCTCTCAAATGCTCTCTAACTCCAACCCTAATTCCCCCCACCATCATTCATCACTGCCTTCCATGATGGTTTCTCACCACCCCCAGACCTCCAAAGGCCTCTCCTATGTTGGTGCCTCTGTCTCTAAGGTCCTCGAGGGACTAGGGTCAGTCCGCTTACACCTTTGGCCCGTCCTTGCCGGTTTCAAGCCGTCATGGCTCGATTTGAGTAAGATCTGCCTATTTTGCTTTAAACCTATGAGTTTCTAAGCATATGTCTTCATCTCTATGTTTTTTTTTTCTAAAAACCCTAATCTCATCTCTTGAACTTCTCAGATCTGAGATGGTTCGAACTTATTTTTACTTGTTTTATGAAGATTCTTCTGATTTTTCGAAGTGGCTTGTCATCTTCCTAAACTAGGGTTTCTGAAAATCCTTTTCTTCAAAACGCTTTCTGATTTTTGAGTGTTTAATCCTCTGATTTCTTATGTGCTTCAACTGATTTTGTTAAGTTTTTTCTTAACCTTATCTAGTTATGCTAAAACCCCCAACTTTCTAACACTTTGTTTGGATTCTGAGTTTATCTTTACTGTTCGTTCTCTCATACTTGTTTGCATGTTTGATTCTCTTGAATCTGCTTCGATTAATCTGAATATTCTTGTGGCTTTCACCCTGTTCAACTTACTAGGGTTTCTGATTCTGCCTATTATGTGCTTACCTCGCTAACTCTCAGAGGTTTATGTTTATCATCACTATATCCCAGTTTGAATCCCTGATTCTACGTGATTTGTACCACTGTGTCCATTAGGGTTTCTGATTTATTTATTTATTTTACTTCTTCTTTCCTACTATGTGTTTATTCTGTTTGTTCATAAAAATTTTTGTTAACTCTCCCCTTAATCAGCATTGTTCTCATTTGAATTCCTAATTTTCTGTGATTAACACCTTTTACTGATTTCCTGTGATGATGTCTTTACTGATTTTCAACCTGTAAACTATTTTCTTACCTTATTATGTGATTGACTATTATTAGTTGGTTCTTACTGATTGTTTCCTTAATTAGACCTTTCTGTACCTAGCCTCAGTTACATGTTCTGTACTGGTACTGTGCTGAGATTATTTTCTTATTGTGTTATATTCCAGTCATATGGTGTCTTTCCTTATTTGTTGCATGTCTATTACCGTTCAAAGTTAACTCCTTAATTGAAGGGAGTACTTACATTGATTTTGATGCTAATTGACTCTGATTCCCCAATCAATGCATGACTTTGATTCTTACTTTATTCTCTACCTAGTTTCAAACTATATATACATTGCTCTTACACTGGTTCAAGAGACACGAACACATTAGTTCAAAAATCTCTCTCTCATATTCAAAGCTTTTCTGCTCTCTTTCGTTGTTACTTACTACTGTTCTAAATTAGCCGGCTGCAAGCCAAGGCTAATTATTGTGCTCTCATATCCTTCACTTTGTGTTTACTATCCCCTTACTGGTATGTTCTGATTTCAATTCAAGTCCCAAAACCAACATGTTTCTGTTACTGCTTTAGTTTATCATGTTTTTGATCTGTTTCTATCTATGATTTTGTTGTTTAACATGTAATTGACATGTCAACATCATTGTTCATCTAGCATATTATGTTATGCCCCACTCCCCTTTAGGATCAGTATGCTTATGAATATGTTACCCCCTTGTAGTATGTCCCAATATGATCTGCTCTATCTCATATTTACCTATTTTCTAGCATGAACCTTTCTTTGCAAAGCAATTTGTATCCTAAGTTGTCTGATTCTGTGTTGATTCTGAAATTCATGATGTGTTGATACCATTAGTTATCCCCTAATCCCTATAAACCCGCTACAAGAACTTCTATGATCTTGTATACTATGTGCTCTATGTGTCCCCAATTCCCATCACCCCTGTATGAAGGACTGTGATTTGAATGTGCTGAATTTGTTTGTGATGTGATTAGTCTACTGTTTGTTAATTGTCCCACTCTTGTCAACAAACTGTTTTGNAAACGCTGCCTTTCCTATTAAAACCTTTTCAAAACTATGTCAAGCACTCTCACTCTACTCTTAGGTCCTTAGGTTCTGCCCCTCCAGTGTATGACTGCCTTGGGATTCCTATGAGATCCCTCTGAACTCTGGTGCACTGGGGATGGCCCTTCTACACTGCACTTACTCAATTATGATTATGAAATCTGGGTGTGAGCACTGCCCGGGATTCCTTGAGGTCCTTAGGGAACTCTAACACACCCGGATATGAGAAAGGCTATGAAACATTTGAGCACTTGAGGTTCTGGGAATCTGGGCCTGTTTTTCAGGCTCCCAATAGTTTAACTTCTTCTTTTCCTGTATCTATTTATGTGATTTACTTAGCTGGTCTGTAATAATTATTTGTAAACAGATATTGGGGATGGCTAGTGAAAAGGGGAGGGTAGCTATATATGTTATCAATATCAAGGGGTAGAAACCATGCCTTAGGTTTACATTTCATATATGTGCATTAGAATCCATGTTTAGGACCAATACATTCTAAGCATGCCATGCATTAGATATCATGTTTTAGGTTTACAGCTTCAACATCTCATTTGACCCTATTTATCACTTAGAAATCCTGCTTCTAGGCTAAATAGTAGCATCAACATAAAAATGTTGCTCCTACACATCCTGAAATTATGTTGTAACTTCCTGTGCATTTAGAAATCATACTTTAGGAATTCTGCAACCATTCTGCATCTCTATGTGCATAGTAGATACCATGCTTTAGAATCTCACCCAGTCACACTTAGTTAAACTACTGATGCATGAAAAAGGACATAAGACAGTCTCATATTTGATCATCCTGTTTAAATAAACTGGTGATAATCCCTGTACTTTGCAACACCTAGAACAACATGCTTTTAGGTAAAACAACTTCTGAACTGTTTTTTTAACAATTCTGGTAATTATTAAGCACAATCCCACACCTAGGCAAGCCTTAGGTAATCCATCTCTTTAAAAACTGGAAGACTGTTGCTTTGTGTTTACTACCTAATGGTTAACAGGTTTTAAACTCAATAGGCAAATTGATTAGGTCATGCTTCTGTGTTTATAAAATTGAAGCTGCATATCTTCTATGTTATGATTTTCACTTAGACATCATGTTTTAGGATCCTGCTTAATAATACTGCCCTTATTTGTGTTTGAGACGTGTTGCTTATGTGCATTATCTGTGGAGGTAAATCTGAGTCTCTTAACTATTTTTTCCTGTTTTATCTGTTCAAATGCTATCTGTTCTTGCTTGTCGCCTAGTATTTTCTCCTTTCAAAGGTCCAGACTCACCTCTCTTTCATGAATCAAGTGTCTGCTCACAACAAAAGAAACTCATTACACAATCAAAATAATTCACACACACTGAGGAACTTCAAAGGAATAAAATTCACTCACCCTCGGAAATAATATTCTTGTGCCACAGAAAATTCACCATAAGCTTGCCCGTAGTGTACTACTCTACTAATTGAGCGCGTTTATTCTAGGATCAAGTGGGACTTTATTCGGTTGTAATGTAGGCTGCAGGTCGGGTAGGATATATTTGAATATAATAGTGACTACACCTCCCTAAGAACTTTAATACATATGTCTCATAATCAAGCTCACACTTAAGTTAAACCAATATTTCTACCTTCACACCACTTAAATCACCCCACACTTCTTTGAGCACAATCACCTTAAAAGCCAAAAAGAACTATTACCAATCAACATAATAAACTTTTAACATTGTTCTTTTTCTTTTCTTTTTTTCATTTCAAGTGGCTTTTTCAACAAGATGCACATTTCTCCTCATTTCCCTAGTTCCACTCAAAAACCCCCACCAACTACCCCACACTTTATCCTTTATAGATTCTAGTTCAAGTGCTTACGAGAGGTAGAGGGTTCAGAAAGATTGTCAATTCAAACANAAAAATCCCCACCAACTACCCCACACTTTATCCTTTATAGATTCTAGTTCAAGTGCTTACGAGAGGTAGAGGGTTAAAAAAAGATGGTCAGTTCAAACAAGAAATAAGATTTTTAATGTGGTTGCCAAGGAAACAGGATTACAGGCTCAACGGGGTTAACTATGATACATAACAAATAGGTGGATGATATATATATATATATATATATATATATATATATATATGGTTCAACAAGGAAATGCTTATATCACTTCCCAGACTAAACAAGACTAATATTTCACTTTGCAAACACACGGGGCAAGTTCTAGGCATCAAATGTCATACACAGAATACAACAAGTCTCACACACATATGGCACATGACTCACTTTAGATTGGGTCATCAGACACTTAGCTCAGAGTACTTAAGCCAAATTAAGAACACACAGTTTAAGGCATTCTTATAATAGTCAACAAATGAGCCTAAGCGTCACACTAAGGTACCCGCTATAGTCAAGGCATTACGAAGTTAAGAGATCCTATTCTAATTCTGCCCATAGCCCATAAGTCTCTAACTAAAAGGTAAAAATGAACTACACCTGGTTCAAATGAAACCCTTGGAAAAGAACCGTGGTTTAAAGAAAAACCAAGGGGAAATTGATACACTACTACAAAAGAAAAAAAATCAACTTTTGTCCCTCAAGAAACTCGTCAAATGGTGTCCATCGTCGGGACAAGTTGAACATATTTATGCAAATAAACTAACTATTCTATATAAAACCGACAACAACATTCATTACAACATACAACAACGAATTCCCCACCCCACACTTAAAAATATGGCATGTCCCCATATCATACAAGATAAAGTAATGTGAAGTAAAGGAACTTCCATGGTAGATCAGTCTTGATCGGAGACAGGGTCGGGGTCAAGGTGACACTCCCTCCCCAGCGCACGCAGATATCCCATTATTTTCTTCTCGGACTTTGCATTTTAGGTGGCTAAGGCATCAACTCTAGCCCCCAACTCCGTGATGGAAGTGCGCAGTTCTGCCATGTCTTGTTCTAAGGTTGTCATTCGCATTCTCCGTCTGCCTTGGGATGGTCCCTCAGCTGTGGCAACTTGTTCATGTGGGGGTGAGGAAGGCCCAATCTCCTCCTGCCCTTCATCGCCCTCCTTCGGCGTATCAGAATCGTCACTATGAGTCGCCTCATGTGCCACTAGGTCTCTCCCGATGGTCACTTTTTCTTCTCGGAACTTAGCTTCTTTCTTGACCTTTCCATCTGCATTTGGGTTCTCAGGCACCCTTGTTTCCCGACAAAATAGTGTAATCAGAAAGGGAAAAAAATCCATACCTCTTCAATGGTGAACGGACTAACATTTCAAACTGGATAACCTTGGCCATATCAAAATCGTGACCATTCACGAAGCACCAGATCAAAGCAGCTCTGGGTCCATTAACCTTAGTGGCGTTGTGGGACGGCAGAAAGCGACTGTGATGATATGCAACCAACACTTTCTTTCAAAAGTGAGCGAGGCTGAATGCAATATCTTACTCGGCACCATCCAAAGGACCTCTTTGTCAGGTACACAGATAGTTCAGAAAAACATGTTCAATGTGATGGGTTCTCTTTTGTAGGTATCATAGAAATCCTCCTCCCCCTTGAAAATAGGCAAGCGATATACTCTCTGGATGGCTTCTAAGGAGGCATTCACCCTCGTGTTCTGCACAATGCAAATTCTATCCTCATGTTGGGGCAATTGGCATAGATCTCCCGGACAAGCATCAAGTTACCTTCCTCCGGTTCTTCGAAGAAGCTATCCAACTTATGCCTGATCAGCTCCCGATACATATTAGGGCAGTCATCCTGGAGGGATGCCCTATCAATACCCCTTTCTGGTACAGGCTTCCTTTCCTGGTAGCCTTCAAATTGAACCGGTCTTGGGTAGCTCTAGAGACGAACCTGGTGCGATCAAACGGAGCTGCACTGGCTAGTGCCCGTCCCCGAGATGAGCCTCCATGACCACTTGACGAGGCTACAGTAGCGCGTCTCTTCCTTGAAGGTTACATGGTACCTACACAATAAACACTACTATCAGTGGAGAGCGGAATATGTGACGTAATGGTGGTTACTCAGCTTTCACTCGCACAGTTGGTCACAATTTATATTCAACACTCATTGAGGCAAATCAACAAACAGGTAGTGTGCATATGTACCATTTCTCCCAAACTCAACACTGTCTCCCCCCAATCCAACCAAATCAATTAGCCTCACACACCACATATATACTATAAACCAACACCAAGACAACAATACCCATGATTCTTCTATGCTACACATACGCTAGCAAAGGAAAATAATGGAAAAACAAAAAAAAACTCAATAAAAATTGAAAAGAAAAAAAAAGGAAAAAGAAATTACTAAGAAAGAGGAATAGAATCATGTTACTTACTTGGAGATCTTGAGAAGAACGGAGGTTGGAGATTGGTTAAGTGGAGAAGATAAAGAAGGAGAAAAGGATTTTGTTGAAGGCAAAATTTGGGGGAGAGGAAGGGTTTGGGGGTTGGTAATGGTGAAGGAAAGAAGAGAAGTGGGGGAAGTGGGAAGGGAAGTGGGGGTTGGTAAAAAAATTGACTAAAAATAAAAATAAAACTTACATGGTAACACGCCCCATATTCGTGCCCAGATCCGCAGTCGCGGATGTTGGGCATTGGGGAGCTGAAAGTTCGCGCCCAGATCTGCGGTCCAATCCACGGTCGCGGATGCTGGGAAGAGGGAGACCAAAAATCCGCGGCCGCAGGGGGGGCCACAGGCCAAAATCTGCGGCCCTATCCGCAGTCCAATTCGCAGCCGCGGATCTCTGTCTCCGGCCAATTTTTGTCTTTTTCGCACTTTTACCTATTTCCGGATAAATTTCGACCCTCGAGTCCTTTCGATGCGCATAATTTTGGCCATGCACATTAGTGGATCAATCAATGTGTTCAAAATTAATTACAACAACAACAGTAATGAAAAATAATGGGTTGCCTCCCAAAATGTGCCTAGTTAACGTTGCGGCAAGACGATTTAAAACAAATTATGGGTTGCCTCCCAGGAAGAGATTGATTTAACATTGCGGCACAATGCATGCTTTTATTATCACTCTTCGTTCACGTACTGGGACTCTTCCAAAGTTATCACTACTCTATCCCCTTTCTCTTCGACCATTCCAAGGTAATGTTTCAACCTTTGACCATTCACCATGAAATTATTTGTCCCATCTTCGGATTTAATCTCTACAGCTCCACTTGAGAACACTTGCACCACTCTGAAGGGTCCTGACCATCGGGACTTCAACTTACTAGGAAACAATCTCAATCTCGAGTTGTATAACAGCACCAAATCTCCGGGTTTGAAGTTCCGATCTAAAATGTGCTTATCATGCATCATTTTCATACTTTCTTTATATAATCTAGCATTCTCAAATGCATGGAACCTGAATTCCTCGAGCTCATGTAACTCAGTGACTCTGCTGGAGCCTGCAGTCTCCATATCCAAATTCAACTGCCGCAGTGCCCAAAGTTCTTTATGTTCGAGCTCTACCGAAAGGTGGCATGCTTTTCCAAACACCAACTTGTACGGTGACATACCAATTGGAGTTTTGAATGTTGTTCGGTACGCCCCTAATGCATCATCCAGCTTCTTCGCCCAATCAGTCCTTGTTGCATTCACTGTCTTTGTCAGGACACTTTTAATTTCCCTATTAGACACTTCAACTTGCTCACTCGTCTGTGGGTGGTACGGTGTGTCTACCTTGTGGCAAACTCCATAATTTTCCAACATACGTGCGAACGCTCTATTGCAAAAATAGGTTCCACCATCACTGATTATATCTCTCGAGGTTCCAAAACGTGTGAAGATGTTTTTCTTTAGGAAACTTGTCACCCCTTTTGCATCATTGGTTAGGAGAGCCACTACTTCGACCCATTTGGAGACATAGTCAATTGCTACCAATATGTATTTTTTAACATACGAGCTGACGAACGGCCCCATAAAGTCGATTCCCCACATGTCAAAAACCTCCACCTCTTGAATTGTTATCATCGACATCTCGTGACGGCGATATATGTTGCGTGTCCGTTGGCACTCATCACAACTTTTGACTCAAGCATGGGCATCCTTGAACAGAGTTGGCCAATACAACCCCGATTCCAACACTTCTGCTGCTGTCCGGATTCCTCCAAAGTATCCACCATATGCTGAAGCATGGCAAGCCTACAAAATAGAAGGTTGATCTTTCTCGGGGATACACCTCCGGATCATGTTATCTACACATATTTTAAAAAGTAGATATTCATCCCAATAATAAGATCGACAATCACGGAAGAACTTTTTCTTTTGAATTGAAAAGAGTTCATAAGGTACAATACCGCTTGCTAAATAGTTAGCAATATCATCATACCATGGCGTCTCCTCCATTGTCACAGCGAGTAGCTGTTCATCCGGGAATGTCTCTGTTATATCTTCAACCTTCATCCTCTTTTAAGCTCCTTCCAATCTTGAGAGGTGGTCTGCCACTTGATTGTCCGTTCTTTTTCTGTCACGGATTTCCAGATCGAATTCTTGTAGCAAAAGAACCCAGCGAATCAAGCGTGGATTTGAATCCTTCTTTGCTATCAAGTACCTAATTGCTGCATGGTCAATATAAACAATAACTTTTGAACCAATTAAGTACGACCTGAATTTGTCGAAGGCAAACACTACATCCAACATTTCTTTTTCTATCACGGTGTAATTGAGTTGTGCACCGCTTAGCGTCCTGCTTGTATAGTATATTGGGTGCATCATCTTGTCTTTTTGCTTCCCCAAGATTTCTCCTATAGCGTAATCACTACCGTCGCACATGAGCTCGAACGATTTCTCCCAGTTGGGTGCAACAATGATGGTTGCGGTTACCAATCTCTTTTTCAGCTCCTCAAAATCCAACCTGCAATCATTAGAAAATACAAAGGGCTGATCCTTTTCAAGCAGGTTACATAAGGGGTTAGCAATCTTGGAAAAATCTTTGATGAATCGCCTATAGAATCCGGCGTGCCCAAGGAAATTCCTCACTGCCTTTACCGAAGTGGGTGCTGGAGACTTCTCAATCACATCAACCTTAGCATGGTCATCTTCAATTCCCTTACTGGACACCCGATGCCCCAAAACTATTCCTTCTTGTACCATAAAATGGCACTTTTCCCAATTCAGCACCAAATTTGTCTCCACACATCTTTTGAGCACTCTTCTTAAATTGTGAATACAATCTTCGAACGAATTCCCCACCACATAGAAATCGTCCATAAACACCTCCATAATATCCTCAACTAGGTCAGTGAAAATAGCTAACATGCACCGCTGGAATGTAGCCGGTGCAATGCAAAGCCCAAAAGGCATTCTACGAAAGGCAAAGATGCGATACAGACAAGTGAAGGATGTTTTCTCTCTGTCTTCAGGGGCTATTGAGATCTGGTTGTACCCCGAATATCCATCCAAGAAACAGAAGTGAAAACGCATAGCTAATATGTCCAACATTTTGTCAATGAAAGGCAAGGGGAAACGGTCCTTCCGGGTGGCTGTGTTAAGTTATCTATAGTCTATGCAAATCCTCCACCCTGTGACTGTACGAGTCGAGATCAAACCATTATTCTCATTTTGTACGACCGTCATTCCTCCCTTTTTTGGCACACATTGAACAAGGCTGACCTGGTTGCTGTCAGAGATGGGGAAGATGATACCTGCATCTAGCCACTTGATCACTTCCTTCTTTACCGCTTCATTCATATTCGGGTTCATCCTTCGTTGATATTATCTGTGGAAGGTTTGTGCCCCTCTTCCAAAAGAATCTTATGCATGCGAAAGGCTGGGTTGATACCCTTTATGTCTGCCATGGTCCAACCAATGGAAGTCTTACATTCATGTAACACCTGCAATAGTTGCTCTACATGCACAGCTAGCAAACTAGATGATATAATAAGAGGCAAAGTAGAATTAAGCCCTAAGAAAGCGTACCTGAGGTGGGCTGGAAGCGGTTTCAGGTCCAACTGTGGTGGCTCCTCTATTGATGGTTTGCAGGTGGTGTTGCTCTCTCTTCTAAGCGTAGGGGCTCAAACGGAGGTTCCTTTTTACAGAATCCTTGACCTTCGAGATCCATGACCCACTCTGCCAACCCTTCACCATCCATCTCTTCCAAATTCGTCAAGCAGGCTTCTAGAGGATCCTTGACATTAAGGGTCTCATCCTCCTCTTGCAGTATCACATCTACGACCTCCATTAGTGAGCAGTTTGAAAATTCGCAAGGTCTCCTCATGGATTGTTGAATGTTGAATATTATTTCTTCATTGTTCAACCTCATTTTCAGCTCCCTAGTCTCACAATCAATCAATGCTCTCCCAGTGGCTAAGAACGGCCTTCCCGGAATGATGGGTATCTCTTCATCCACTTGACAGTCAAGAATAACAAAGTCTGCAGGGAATACAAATTTCCCCACTTGAACAAGCACATCATCGAGAATTCCTGTCGGTCTTTTGACTGTGCGATCGGCCAGTTGTAGCAATATTGAGGTCGGTCTAGCTCTACCAATGCCCAGTTTGGTATAGATTGCTAAAGGCATCAAGTTTATACTGTCTCCCAAGTCACACAATGCTTTAACAAAAGCATAACTCCCAATGGTGCATGGAATAGTGAAACTACCTGGATCAGACATTTTTTAGCCATAGGTCTTGTCAATATCGCATTGCAGGTTTGCATCAGAGTTACAGTGGACAGGTCCTGGAAGTCAAATTTTTGCGACATCAGGTCCTTCATTATTTTTGCATACCCTGGCATCTCCCTCAAAGCATCCATCAGTGGAATATTCAATTGAATTTGTCTAAGCATTTCCATGAATTTACTATATTGATCATCTTTCTTTTGCTTTTCCAATCTCTGAGGGAATGGTGCTGGAGTTAACCTCTGTTCACTGCTTGGTGTCTTTTCTTTGATAGAAGCTTTTTCTTCCACCTGCTCTGAGATTTGTTCACCTTCCTTCTCTTTATTCTTGTCAACCTGAACCTGTTCAACTACTACCTCGGTGAGCTCTGCTGACTCATCTGCCTTTAATGTAAATGGAGTAGCTGGCGTAGTCTCTCTCCTAGATTGAGCAACTTCTTGCTCTCTATCTAAATCTCTTCCATTCTGAGACTTACTGCCATTAGCTGATTTGGGTTATGCTCCTTTGGATTAATATTTGTATGTGCAGGAAATGTTCCTTGAGGGCGATTGTTCAAGGCCATAGATAGTTGTCCCAATTGAGTTTTGATTCCTTTAATTGCCGAATCATGTGCAGCTAACTTTTCTTTTATCTTACCATTTTTCCTAATGAGTTGTTGCAGCATGCCCCTGATTTCTACCATGTTATTGTCCTGCTGATTATGAGGTGGTTGGTAGGCCAACTGGTGCTGGTGATGCTAATTATAACCCTACTTACTTTGATAAGCCACGACTTCGCCTTGTGGTCGTGCTCCTCCCTGATTGGGGTTGTATTGTGGATGGTTAGGTATGTACTGCTGGTTTGGTGTTGGTTCCCACTTCTGCCAACCTTGCCTCTGACCTCGAAAATTATTGACAAAATTCATGTCCTCTCTGAAACCCTGGTTGTCACTCTCTCCGCTCCACGATGACTGATTTATGCAAGGAGAGCATAAGCCTCCATTTGTTGTATCCACAATGTGCACTTGCTTTGTACCCATCTCATCAATTTTCTTTGTCAGTAAGCTCATCTGGGTCATGAGAGTGGATATGTTTTCTGTATGGGAATTTTTGGGTCAAGAGCAACATAATGGACTATTGGTGTGAGTGTCGTACCTCTTGTCATCCAGCCTAAATTTTGAGCCATTTTGTCAAGAATAACCTTGCACTCTGTGTACGTTTTGCTAAAAAAATGCACCCCAGTTGAAGCATCTACATTGGTCTTCAGACTGTCTGCCAAACCCATGTCAAATCTCTGTCCCAGTACTGATCTGGAATGCCATGGTGTGGACACTTCATTAGCATACCCTTAAATCTCTCCCAGGTTTCTCACAAGGTTTCAGCCAGTTTCTGCTTGAACTGCAATATCTCATCAATTTGCCTTGTAGTCTTGTTGGGAGGGTAGAACTTGTTCAAGAACTGCTTGACTAATTATTCCCAAGTATCAATGGAGTTTATTGGGAGCGAATTCAGTCAAGTTTGAGCCTCTCCAATCACTGAGAATGGGAACAATAATAACTTAATTGCTTCAGGAGTCACATTCGGTTGTCTTTGAGTCACACATATTTATAGGAAGTTCTTATGATATTTTTGTGGGTCTTCGATGTATGACCCGAAAACCAGTCCCTTATTATGCAACAAATGCAACATGTTGTTAGTGATCTGGAATGTCTCCGCTTGTATCTGAGGAACAACAATGGAAGTGGTAAGGTTGTCAATAGTTGGTTGTGACCAATCATAAAGATCATCTTGCGGTACAAGAGGTTCCACCACTTCATTGTTTGGGTCAACACGATCATTTTGATTATTTCCGTTGACATCATCCACGTTGTCCATTTCAATTTCTAGTTGGTCCTTTTGTCTTAACTATTTTTTCTCCTTGTTGGCCCGATTCAATACCCTGAATGCTTTCTCGGGATATGAGAGCCCTTTGAAAAGTTCACCAGTCCTCAAAGATCTTCTAGGCATACACCTGAGTCACAGAAGAGTTCAGCATGAGAATTCAATGGAAAATTTTTTAACACCGCAGGAAATTGATCTAAACTAAGAATCTTAGCAATTATTCTAAGTTGTAATGAATAACACCATTAGTTCCCCGGAAACGGCGCCAAAATTTTATCACGCCCAACTATGCCTTGTAAAAAGGACTAAGCGATCGATGCAAATATAACCCGGATCAAGTCCGGAGTTGACTCCCACAGGGAACTAACCTATTTACTACAACTTTTAATAATGCTAAAGATACGCTCAGACAATTTCTAGATGCAAGATTTTTAATAGATAATAAGTGGAATTTATTTAGCTAATGAGAAATAACAATAAAATTAGTAATAATCAAGAATAAAGTTGAATTCAAAGATAAAAGGATCTAGGGCTAGTGATTTCCCCAATTGCGGGATTAATTTCTGATACATTAGTTATAATCTCGCCGTAATATTCTATGAGAATTATGAGTTCTCGATTACCGTAATTATCTCTCGGTCAATTACGATAATTTGCTAGAAGCATTCTCTCGAACTAATCTAGTTAGCAATTTATACAACTCAGTATTAACCCACCAAAGCTTCATTATCTCTAACCATGCTTTTAATTTCAAGTAATTAATCTCTTAACTTACCCGAAAGTGGTGTTGTTCAACAACAATCTAACCAAGTGTTCTTTCTCAGGCAACACAAGGTAACTAGACACGATTAATCAAGGGCCCTTTCAATTAATCACAATACAATACGTATTTGAACAATCATAGAATAAACACGGCTCAATTATATCAAACAAAGTCAAATCTTCATCCAACAATTGGTTCCATCAATCCTAGATTATAGGTTTAGCTACTCATACTAGTGGAAAACAATTCATAATCAACAATAGAAGTAAAAAGAAGAAGATGAAAACTTTTAGGAAATTATCCGTCTTCTCTCCCTTGTTCTTGCCTCCAAAATCTTCTAAAATCAACTATCTTTGACTTCTGGGCGAGTTAGGCTTCATATAGGTTTAGGTTAGTCGCCTAGAAAATTACATAATTAACCCTGACTTTTTGGCCTTCGTCCGTGGATCCAGCCGCAGATTTTCACTGTTGTTCTGCATCCAGTGTGTGGTCCAATTCGCGGCCGCGCACCTGGAGGGGTTTTCTAGCCTGCTTTTCTCGCTCCTTTTCGACCGGGCTAACCTTCGATTGGCCTTCCACGCTCCATATTGACTCCAAAACACTCTTTAGTTCCCTCCTAGCTCGGAGTAGCTCCTGCAAAGCATCAAATTCTTAATTAGAGCATTTTGTTATCTTTTAACATTCAAATATCAATAAAGTGCAACTAAATTAGAGTGTAAGTAGCATCTAAATTTCACCAATATAGCCTACTATCACATATCAACAACTTTATGTAAAAAGATAGTATTTATAACTTAAATACAAATTTCATACAATGATTCATACATTATATGACTATTTTTTAACTTTCATACAACATTCAAATAAAAATATATATAATTACAATATATACTACTTAAATACAATTTACATACAACTTTAATACAATTTCGTATATATATTGTATGTCATGTGTTCGTTTTTCTTCTTCGAGTTATAATATGAAATTCAACCAAAATCAAGTCTAATATTCACCAAACGCCCTCAAAATTGATATAGAAACTCCAAAGTATATTTTCAATTGTTTGCAACAACACCCAATCCAAACAAACAATAGTTTTTGAAAGCACAAATTCGAATTCAAAGCGACAGAGCTTTTTAATGGCTAACAACGGTGGAGAATCAAATACCTTCAAAATTTATTGATTGACAATTTCAATTCGAACACCAATTGTGTAACATGAAAGAAAATTTCTATGTTAAAACTCTATATTATAACAATTGAAATTCATTGATGTATTTTCTAGAAAAATGATAAAAAGCAGAGAAAAACGAAGGAAAAAAATTGGGGAAAGAACAGAGAAGGAGAGAAAGAGAGAGATATGGAGAGAGTGAGAGACAGAGAGTGTGTGTGTGTGAGAAAGAGAGAGAGAAAGAGAGAGAGCAGTGATATGGATTCCATATTTAATTCCTAATATAAAGGGATACTTATTAATACTAATTTGTATATAATTGGTACATTGTATATGCACATGTAATTAAGTTAAAACTAGATTAGGGAGGGTAATAAAGTTTCACATATAGCATAGGAAGGTAAAAAAATCCCTTCAATTCTCCAACACAGACCGAAAACCCACAAGAAATAATAAAAATTTGAATCATACCCACTTCTCAAATATCGATCCTTGATTATTGTAAGTTATTTTTTTACTTCACTTTCTTCACTATATTGTATTTATTTTAAATCTTCCTGCAATTTTCTTTTATTCTTGTGTAGTAGTTATTTTTGCTCTCAATTTTTCTGGATATTTTTTTTAATGATGGGATCTTCAAAATAAGGATTTTGAGTTTGTTGCTAATTACAATTACGATTTTATTGCGTAAATGGAGATGAGATTGAGTGTGCTAAGCCACCAACAATATTGAATATGCTAAAGGTACCACGAGGTGTGTTAAGAATTGAGAGTATTGTATTGGTAAAATTTACCTTTTCCATGTCGCATGCTAATAAAATTCCACGTGGAAAGTAAGACTCAGAAATGGAGATAAATGAAGGGGTCTACTACCGGGTTCAACAAATCTTTTATTCTAAAAGCATTGATTATCAAAGGGTCAAGTATTCGAAAATGACAAATGCATATGTGTGGAGACCCAGTAAACCACGCCTAGAAATCGTGGCCATCGAACATTGCGTTAAGGTTGTTAGAATTATCAAGAATCTCATTCTCCACTACCCAATTCCCTGGCGTGCTGGCTTAAAGCTCGGAGAGACAGCGCCTCTCTTACGACTATAACTACCATCCCTGCGTCTCGAGAGAGGGGCATCAAAAAACCGAGAAAAAAAGCATTCAGTAGGAAGTTATCAGTGTACTTTTGTTCAATCATCACAGAGATTGTTAACACTATAGCCGATTCGGCCCATCGAGGCTCACTTCTAATAAGATTTTCTTTATCTGTACCTTTACTTTATTTCATTCGCTATTTACAATTGTTGTTTTCACCATTCAAATTTTGGATCGAACTGATTGCTATAGGCCTTAAATTATATATTTAATTGCTTCTTCCAAAATCATTATTCGGCTCAAATAATTTGGCGCCTACCGTGGGGCCCGAGAAATTAAGCTTCGATCCAAAATTTGTTATTGTTCTTCCCTAAAATCTTTGGTAATATCGCTTTTTTCAATTATCTGTTTAAGGGAAAATATCATGTCCGGAATCAACGACCAACTCAATGTGAACGTCGCATGACAAAAGGTTGAACGAAATGATCCGATGTGGACTCTGGATGACCAATCGACAGGATCCACACCCCCTCGAGGTCGAAGCGTGTCACGACCCAAATATCACATGTCGTGATATAAGTATCACTAATCTCCAAGAAGTTAAGAATGTGTTGTGTACCCTCACGTGGAACACCCATAAACTGTATTTGCATATAGCAACTGGATCATGATCCGTTTTAGCTCAAAGTGCCAAGTGATTCTGGGCTTCACAATACTGGAGGTGACATTAGTAATGCTAGGCATCGCCACCTCCTCAACAACCATATGTTTCTCGTCCGCCATGTTCATAAGTAATTGAACAAGTGCGTGAAGATTATATGTGTCCCTTACTTCTGTCAGTCTCCTGTGAAATATTCTCTTCGATTCTGGGCCAAAGACTTGAAGTCTATCTTGGTTCCTGACCCTTCACATTCAAACAAAGTTCCTGAGAGCAGAGCAACCAATAAGAAACGTTAAATTTGACATAAATAAATAACTAAAGTAAAAGCTAGTAAAGCAGTCAATATTCAAGTCCTGTCAACGACGCCAAAAACTTGTTGCTCCCAAATTCACGTGCAAGTATACGTGGTCGTACAAGTAATACAATGATAAGAAGAGTACCGAACCCACAGAGACTTGTGTTATCTACCTATTAATTTCACCAAAATTATTATTCAGTCGAGTCAATCAAGTTTTAATAGTGTGATTATAACTAAGCAATGAATGTAACAAGTAACAAATTAATCGGACAGAAAATGGTTGTTGAGAATTCCGTAGAGATGAACATTCTAGGGTTGTCATCGATTTACTGCACGCCTATTCAAAATAGATTAACGCTTATATTCCTAAAAAATCAATTTATTAAGAACACATTAAGATTACGATATTCACTTAAGTATGGAGACAAGGTATATTCCTATCCTAACCACAAATTTACCCCCTACTCAGAGTTAAGATCATGCTCTCTTCAATTTTTCTCTAAGATCATCTCTCTTCAATTCTTCTCCAATCTAGACGTAGCTTTCCCAAGCATAACATAGATACTAAATAGAACCTATCTGTTGGCCGGACAATTAAGCAATTAATCACATAATTGAAGAAACAACCATATATATATATATATATATATATTAGCGAACGACAATCAAGGTAGATTAAAGATTCGACCTTTATCGATTGGGTTTGTTTCCTTTGGCATTAATTGATGTATTTTAGTTGCTCTTAGCTAGTTTCGAGCCGTTCTGAGGTCGGTACACGTAGGATGGCATTTTTTGAGCATCACTTGGCTTGCTCGGTATTGGATTGGGCTTGTTCAAGGTAAGTAACACTTCTAAACTTGATGTTGAGGGTATGAAACCCCGAATTAAGTGTTATGTGATTGATGTTGAGGTGACACACATGCTAGGTGATGGGCGTGTGGGTATGCAACGTGTGAATTATGATTTAGATGATTCTGTGGAACTGAGTAGCTTTCTTATCTGAACATTTTTACTGCACTCTATGTGTTAGAGCACTTGAGTTGTAAATCATGCTAGAAATCATGTTTAGGCTATATGCTGGTATTATTGGGACCCACTGTGGTCGCTCTTTGTTGTTGAGTTATTTGCTTAATTGCAGTTATGTACTCAGTCGCATCCATCATTTCATGTCATATCTCAGTTTCTGTTATCGTATATTGTCACATCTCGTATCAATTTCACAAGTGTTTGAATAGTTGAAAATACTAAAAAAGATCAAGAAAAATTGAGAATTCTTGCTCCCGAGTGTTCCATGCTTGTGTTTTTCTCTCAAAGTGGCGTCTCCCCCTCCAAAATAGGTTTAGACTTCTTTTTATACGAGTTGGGGATGTATAGAACCGTCAAAACTTTGTCCCAAACGAAATACAACATCCAGGGTAGCGCGTCGCGCCAATACTTAGTTTTCTCCATTTATTTGAAAGCCTTAAAATATTCAAATCACAAGTATCTGAAAAATACAAGAAGAAACACCAAAGCGAAATATGCAGAACAAGCAGGCAAAGTGTAGGAGTAAAAGAGTGGTAAGAAGTTCTTTCCTCCCTTAAATTTAAATGTGTCATGTCAAACAGATTATAGTGAGATTAGCATATTACATATATTTCTTCAAACAAATTCTCCACCTTCACTTTTACTAAATCTTCCTCTTACTGTTCCTTTCTCCATGTTTTCCAAATATATTGTATTATTTTGGTGCTCATCTTACTTCGATAAATATTTTAATGTTGAATTAAACATTAGATATTTATCTGATCAGAGATTTATTTGAGTTTCGCACATCTTGTTCTAATACATGCGGAGCTACAGTATTGGTTGCGGGCGACCTAATTCAATACTTTTTATTCATAATATTTGTATTAAGAAATTCAAAGAATATGTATAAATTATTAATTTAAAATCCAGTAATTTAAAAAAATTACAATCTTGAACCCAGTGGCAGAGCCACCTTATAGGAAGGAGTGTCAAATGACATCCGTTCGCGGGAAAAATATACTGTATAACTAGGTAAAAAAATAAATTATATGTATATATATAATATTGACTCACCTTAATTTTCTGATATGTTTATTTTTATATATTTTGACACCCCTTAACGATAATTCTTATTCCGCCACTGCTTGAACCCATAATGTTCGAATCCTAGCCCGACTCTCTGTGTTTCTAACACATTTTGTCAAACTGTTGGCTATGACGGATCATATCGTAATTCATTACCTATTTATGAAGATAGAAGCACATAGCGAATTTGATGTCAAAATTTTGATATACTTATATACTCCTTGTTATAAATATATATTATATAATGGATGTTCATTAAGTATTCCGTTGTAAATAAGCTTCCTGAAGAAGCTTATCCATATGGGACACTGTCGTAAATATGTTTATCTATTTAATACTCTATTGGAAATAAGCCTCCTGAAGAAGCTTATCATTTTAGTACTCCGTTATGGATAAACATTACCCCCGGAAGAAGATTATCTACATCTGGTACAGTAGCAGCTTACACAGCAGCAGCTTACACAACAACTTCCTTTCTTATATAAATAGAGGAGATTTGAGTTCATTATGTACATCAGTTTGAAAGTTGAATAATATATCACTCTCTCTCTCTCTATACTTGTCTTTGGTTTATTTACTTTACAATTTTTATTTTATAACACGTTATCAGCACGAAGCTCTAACCAACTGAGCACTTTATTTGAGTTTAATTTCTTGTACATGAAGCAACTCACAACTACAAAGAAGGCGAGAAAAACATTGGCTATTGTCAGAGGGGATTACAAAGTGGATAATTACAAAGTGGATAACATTGTTAGATCCACTTAAACTTTAACAGAGTTTGCAAGAAATATATAATCACCAGAAGTGGCTATGTTTTATATATCTCATTGTAAATAAATTTTGTTAACCACCGGAAGTGGTATATGCCTATGACCACCAGAAGTGATAATTTAGGCTTCCTATAGTTACAATTGAAGATAAGCTACATAAATATTCTATATATTACATGCCCGCCTCGATTTGCTCCTGAAGTAGTAAATATCTTAAGAGAGGTTGAAGCATCATAAATTGTGATTAATGCACATTCAGATAATTATGTTCCATTCTGTGAAGGATGAGAACTTTTGATAAATATTAATCCATTCCCGAAGTGAATGTGACAATATATGAACGCGCTCTTGATGTAAATATATTACAATTCACCTCCAGAAGAGGTAATATGATTGAGAGAATATATACTCAATATTTCGTATTTTAAATTTTCTCCTGAAGAAGTAACACAATTAAAATTTTCTCCTGAAGTAGGAAAATATTATGAAAGTGTGCCTTTTTGTGCTTAAACAAAATAATGAGCTATTCAAAGTTATTTTTTTAAGCATATTTTCATTACCTGGAGTGAATGAAGAAATACCTCTACTCACCCTGTGAAGAGCTAGAATAACAGAGGATATAAATATTATTTTGTGGCATAAAAATTATTGCCGCACGTTCCTGTTGTACATAAAACATCTTCAAAATTTTATTAAGTATCATTCTAAAGCAAATGCATTCTTGTAGAATGCTTTCTACTGCACCACATTAATATATTATAGTTAGTTATTGAGTTCCCCGAAGGAAATAACAACTCATATATCTTTCCCTGAAGGATGTATTGACTATGTAGTTGCCGCTTAGATATAAAATATTCAGATGTTAATGGCATTTCTCCCTGAAGGAGACATTCGTCATAAAGTTGGTGGTAAAATTACTGAAATTCTTAATTTCTTACATTTATAATTTGGAATTTTCTTTATATTAATTATTGGATTAAGATTTTCTCTCATGATACCAGAAGTGTCTGAGCAATATTTGATAATACAAAATGTATCAATAACTCCTGAAGAGCTAACTGCTTGTCTAGAAGACACGACACCAATAGTGTCTGATAAATATTAGATTGTAGATAATAAACGAAGGCTCTAGAAGAACTTATATACAAATATGTCATTCATATTATATGATTATGGTCAAACATATGTTGTAGTAAACCTGAAGTTTACTAATACAAATGGATATAATATTGAGACTACAAATGATTAGAAGATTGATAATCTTCATGTTTCCACAATCATAGGGGGTAAAATAATATGTATGTGATAGTTACCCGCCTTATTCTTCAAATTTGTACTACATCATGTATCACAGTAAACCAGAAATTTACTAATGCAAAAGCAGTCACAATAAACCAGAAGTTTACTAATGCAAAAGAAGTCAAAGTAAACCAGAAGTTTTACTAAGGCAAAAGTAGCTACGGTAAATCAGAAATTTGCTAATACAAAAGTAGCCACGATAAATCAGAAGTTTACAAATGCAAAAGTTTAAGCTATAGTAAACCAGAAGTTTACTAAGAGATATCACATGCCATGATAAACCTGAAGTTTTCATTTGCCATTTGAGAATTCAGATAAGCATATACTGAAGAACTAGAAGATTCTTCAAGAATTCTCTTGTGTTGCTTGTTCTCATAATAAATTGATTATACCAGCTAAAGTTGAGATTAAGACCCTAATATAAAATATATGAAAGGTGAATACGGGTCCATTCACCTATCATGTGAACCACTTATAGATGCATATATGAGATGGTTACATGTGTGATTATTGTCAACCTGCAGTTTGGCATTTGAAATTGCTTTTATAAATTAAGAGCATAAATTTCATATTATGAAATCAAGATAGTTCATCTTGATGATGCTGGTTATATCCAAGCTAGTTTAGTGAATACCTCCTATTAATGGCTAAACTATCACTTATGAGAACAAAGCCTCATGTGTTGGTCTAAGATTTTCTAAATTGCATATAGAAGCACTTATATGTATCAGACCAATAATATATGATAAGTCCTCCCCTCACAATTGGTTTAGGATCAGAAACCAAACATTTCTACTATCTTTTGATGTGTGGTATATGATTAATTTCTCTACCACAATGCACAAGGATATGTTTCCCAAAGAATATTGGGGATATGTTAGTTTTTCTAACATTTGGGGATGGAATAAACAGCTGAAAAAGCATATGAATCGAATTATCATTAGTATGATCCTCACTCAGAAGATAATTCAAGTCAAATGCCAGAAGCATTTGCTGATCCAAAATTAAATATCATATTTCAGCTGTGAATACTCCTATTAAAATTAAAGTCCCTGAAGGATGGAGTTTACTGTACGCATGAAGCGTGGTAGAGCAATCGATTCCAAAGGTAGCAATCCTTGAAAAGGATGGGAGCAAATTATTAAAATGATCATAATAAGGAGGAAATGAGCTCTAGAAGAGCCTGCGCCATAACATTTCATGAAACTCCAGAAGAAGTTCAGATACCTGAATTAAGGAAAGTGATGAGATATCAACAAGTTATGTCGCTTAGGAACCGATACGAATGATCGTCGACGATATCTTTGATACAATATAGGGCACAATATTGTAAAAGATTGTGAGGATCGGACCTGCAGTCCAGACACTTGAAGATGTCAAGCCATTTAAATGCAAGTCATGATCTATATGGCCCATTTTATTAAATCTATATGAAAATTCCTGTAGGATTTAAAATCCCTGAAGCATATAGTTCAAAGTCTCGAGGAATGTACTCGATCAGATTACAAAGATCTTTGTACGGTTTAAAGTAATCTGGGCGTATGTGGTATAATCGCCTCAGTGAATATTTGCTGAAAAAAGGTTATCCTTGCTATTTATGTTGATAACATAAATCTTGTTGGAACTCCAGAAGAGCTCCAAAAGGCAATTGAATATCTTAAGAAAGAATTTGAGATGAAAGATCTTGGAAAGACAAAACTTTGTCTTGGTCTGCAAATTGAACATTTAGCAGACGGGATCTTTATCCATCAATCTGCCTATACAGAAAGGGTCTTAAAACGCTTTTACATGGACAAAGCACACCCATTGAGTACACCAATGGTTGTTCGATCACTTGAAGTGAATAAGAATTTGTTCCGACCTCCAAAAGAGAAGAGGAACTCCTTGGTCCCGAAGTACCATATCTCAGTGCAATTGGTGCATTAATGTATCTTGGTAATGCTACAAGGCCTGACATAGCATTTTCTGTTAATTTATTAGCAAGATATAGTTCTTCTATTACACGGAGACATTGGAACGAGATTAAGCATATATTGCGATATTTAAAGGGAACTCTTGATATGTGTTTGTTTTATGCTAACAAAGATAGTGCAGATCTTGTTGGTTATGCAGATACATGTTATTTATCTGATCCCATAAAGCTCGATCTCAAACCGGGTACATATTTACTTATGGAGGTACTGTCATATCATGACACTACACAAAGGAATCTATTGTTGCTACTTCTTCAAATAATGCTGAGATAATAGCTATTCATGAAACAAGTAGGGAATGCGTATGGTTGAGATCAATAATTTATTTTATTCGAGAAAAATGTGGTTTGAAATGTGAGAAAAGACCCACAATTTTATAAGAAGACAATGCTGCATGCATAGCCTAACTGAAAGGAGGATTTATAAAAAGTGATAGAACGAAGCACACTTCACCAAAATTATTCTACACACACGATCTTCAGAAAAATGGTGACATTGATGTGCAACAAATCCGTTCAAGTGACAATCCGGCAGATTTATTCATTAAATCTTTGCCAACTTCAAATTTTGAGAAGATGGTATACAAGATTGGAATACAAAGACTCAAATATTTGAAACAAGGTTTTCATCAGGGGAAATAAAATACGTGATGCACTCTTTTTTCCTTACTAAGATTTTTTCGCACAGGGTTTTCCTTATAAGGTTTTTAATGAGGCACCTAGCAATGCGTATTACTAAATATGTGTACTCTTTTTCCTTCTCTGGGACTTTTTTCTCACGGGGTTTTTCTTAGTAAGATTTTAATGAGGCCATTATCTTTTAATGAACATCCAAGGGGGAGTGTTATAAATATATACTATATAATTGATGTTCATTTAGTACTCCGTTGTAAATAAGCTTCCTGAAGAAGCTTATCCATATGGGACATTGCCGTAAATATGTTTATCTATTTAGTACTCTATTGGAAATAAGTCTCCTGAAAAAGCTTATCATTTTTGTACTCCGTTATGGATATACATTACCCCCGGAAGAAGATTATCTACATCTGGTACAGCTTGCAGTAGCAACTTACAAGCAGCTTACGCAGCAACTTGCAATAGCAGCTTATGCAGCAGCTTACTTTCTTCTATAAATAAAGGAGATTTCAGTTCATTATGTACATCAATTTGAAAGTTGAATAATATATCACTCTCTCTCTTTATACTTATCTTTAATTTATTTACTTTATAATTTTTATTTTATAACACTCCTATATATATGAGAAGTATGAACAGTTAATCTGAACGGTCTTATGGAAAGATTGTTACAACCACAAATAAGTTAAAGATGGTCTTATTATTTTATATTTTGATTTTAATTGACCCTTTGGTTTTTCCGCAACTAGAAGTATACTCCCTTCGGTCGATAAGTAATTTTTTAGACTTTTTTTTGTGATTCAAAATAAGTAATTTTTTTAGATTTCAAGAATGAATTAATTATTTTTTTTCTACATTGCCCTATGTAAAAAGATGGTAAATGTTAATATAGTCGATTTCATTGTTAATTAATGTTAAAAGATGAATTTCTTAATATATTTAAAAACAACCAAAAAAAATCACTTATTTTTGACCGGAGAGAATATATATATCTGAAGAAAAGAAGTTGTTCGGATTTGAGAAAACTCTTCAGTCAGTACCCAAGTCCGAACAAGCAATGATGACTAGCATTTAACAAGTTGCTATTCCACTAAACGTACTTTTAAATCTCATCATCCAGTAATCCAAACAAAACAACATGCATATTGGATGTAACCGAGGCAGAAACTACAGTAATAATAAGATAAGATCAAGTTTAATACTATATTTGAACATTCTTAGTCAAATTCGTGCATTCGTCAAGTTTAATACTATATTTTTTTATATATATATATGAACATTCTTAGACAAATTCGTGCATTCGTCATTGCTTTACGTTACATAGTGTTTTGACAAGCTGGGATACAAGTTAAATTTATGTAGGCATAATGATCTACTGTGCCAAAGCACTCGTGTTGTACACAAGTAGTGCACCTCCAGCAAGAATGCCAGCCAACGTGACAGCCCAAATGGCTAAGCCAGTGCTACCTGCAATTTTCAATTATACTGACTACATTATTTAGTAAAGAAATGAAAGCATGCTTCTTTTATTGTTAGAAGTAAAAATAATAATAATTATTATTATTATTATTGCAGTCATACCGCCAACATAGACATCGCCACTCGGGGACCATTCATCTGGGTTATAGATAGGACTGCATTTTAATCAAAGTATTTATATGAATTAGTGCTTTATTTTTAGAGTAATCTATGGGGTTTTCATTATCTACTATTGGGAATGTAATCAGAATCACCAACCTATATCCATCAACATTAGCTCCATATTTGTTCACGAATTGGTAAACACCCTTTCCCTGCACACAGCCACCATTTTAATATGACTACATGTCATAGTCCGAACCTATTATATTATATTAATTAGTAACTTTATTACTCCATATTACTTTTTTCATCACTACGTAAACATCTCATAAAGTTTTTCTACTTCAACACCATTCCTTTAATTACATAATCCTAACAATTGCTTTACATAAACAAATTAGCTTTATACACAATCTTCTTGAAAATTCAGATATGATTTTCCTAATGATCATGTTAGAT